>BMAO01019803.1:0-13715 GCA_019973975.1 Trichonephila clavata | reverse complement strand
GATTAATCAGCTTAATTGACAAAACTATAAAGTGTTTTCATTACACATGCCTTTTTTCAAGAAATATACTTTTCTTTTTCAATGGGGCTGCATTTTAGCAACTTAGCCTGTCAGACACGGAAGTCCCCAAACGTGAGAACCATTTCATGGAAGCGCCATCTAGTGGTGGATTCTTTACAAAATTTGGACACTTGAATTAATTTTTACAATTCAAGTCTCTCTTCGGATGCTAAATATTGCCGAGAGTACCAGAGCAAAATTGATACTTATTATAATTATATTTTACACACATCGTGCCATCAATTTTCTCATCCCTCGACTTCAGCCGAGGTCGTACCCACAACCTTAGACTTTTGAAGCGGTAACGCTACCTCAAAGCTACCGGAGACGACTGGCAACACGACATAAGCTTACATTTTAAAAAATTCTAAAATTAGACAGATTACTATAGCAAAATTCGTTATATTTGTCCATTTCTAAGTCAGATACAACTTTTTTAATCCTATATGCGATGTGTCTATAATATTTTGAAACACACTAAGTATCATATCTATTTATTTTTATAAATCAGCGTTTCTCAAACTGTGGGGCGCGCCCCCCAAAGGGGGCGTGAGAACCCAACAAGGGAGAGGGGCGGCGCGAGTATATCGAAAAATTATAAATAAAAGATTATTTAAGAAAATTATTAATTTACTAAAAGAAAGCGAAACAAAATCCATTCTGAACATACACATTTCCACTGATAAAATTTTCTTTAAAATTTTTTTGTTCTTTTATCAATAGCAAACAAAGAGCACGTTTAATAATTAACGTTGACTTCCATGGAATTGTCATATACAAAAATTTCATCAAAATTCAATATTAATCTTGATGATTTGTGCGGTTGCAGTGTTAACTATTATACCATGATCAAATATATTATAAATGAAATAAGTTTACATCCATTTCAGAAGATAAAAATATTAAACATCTTTATTCCGCTCAATCCGTTACACTATTATTTCCCTAGTCGGTTTTATAGTTCTAAGGCAACTCATTAAATCCATCATCAGATTCTTTCATTGCCAGATACAACAGGATAAAAGACTACTAATCTGAACTTAAAAATATAGACAAATTATTTCTTGACACAAATAAAACTGAATACACTATTCCTATATATAACGAAGTTCTCGTTGAAAGAGGTAAAAAATACCTAAGCTCATCTGCCTTCCTTCATCCATCAACACCTGTTACTACACGTTTAAAAAATCAAAGTCATATTTTAGCTTTAGTAGGAAATTACATTAATATTGCATTTAATACAATGTTATTGTATGGGGGGGGCGATGAAATTCACGAAAGAAAATTGGGTCGCAAGTACTGAAAGTTTGAAAGCACTGTTAAAAATAAAAAGCTTCTTTATACAAATAATATTTTGTTACGTAGTAGCTATGAACACTAATCGATTGCTCGAAACATCTGCTTGAATTTTATGTTTTGTGATTTCTTCTTTAGTCTTCCATACATTTCTGATAGTTCAAATTACAAAAATTAAAAATAAAATGAAATGAATAAGTAATTATTTTTATTTAAAAAATAAATGTTTTAGGAAATGCAGGTGAGATATTTGTCATAAATAATCTCAAATATCTCATATACTGTCTATAATAACGTTATCTGAGGCTAAATTTTTGACGAATAATTTTGGAGTAAAATATTCTCATTTTCCTTTTATATTTAAGACTAAATCATAGGATTCATTTAAATGGAATTTGAAATAAAAAAAATTATTGTTATTATAAAAAAATTCTGAAACGCGAAAAATATCAGTGATTTTATTCTTTCTTAATAAATTCATATTTTCCTGTTATTCCGATAGAATTGAATTTATGATTATTCTTATGGAATTGAATTTCAACAAATTGATACTTATATTAATTTCAGCGTTCACCTCTCTTACGTATAACATGATTTTTAAAATAAAAAATTTAGATGCAATATACATGTAACTATCAATCTTCTGCTTCAATAATAATAGAAATAAATTGAACTTATCGAATAGAAACATTTTTTTTTGCATTATTTTTACAGGATAATGTTCATCTTTGAATCCAAGTACAATGTTCCATTTCATGTGTTTTGATGCAGCAAAATCCTTCAAGAATAAAAATTATTTTTATAGTTTTATTTCCCTCCCACTCCTTTCTTCTAGTTTCTGAACCAAAAAAAAAAATTGTTTCCATGGGAAGGGAGTTGATTCAATTGTTCACAAATTGTCTCACTGTGCAAACGCGTGAGCGTGGCTTCACTTTTTGAGCATTTTTATCAAACATATTAATTTACAGTTTATTCAACTCTTTTCTTCCTCAACATTCTGTGGATTTATATCAAACCAATCACACCATTTCTTAAAAAATTCTGATTCAGTGTTCCATACGCTTAAAAATTGTCAGTAACGAATTGAATTCTTGTATTGTCGCTTTAGAATTGAATTCGTGTATTGTCGCTTTAAAATGAACTGTTTGCAGAGAAAATTTGAATTTTGATGCAGAATTATAAAATAAGATGTATGTATTTCTTTTTCAGAGGATGAGATGGAAGAAGCCAGAGACTTAATTATGGAATGCGTCAACAAAGTAGACTGGACAGAGGTAAGATCTCAAACATTGTCTTCGTTATTTGACCATAATTCAAAATTTCAAGGTTTATAAAAATAGCCCGACTGTAGATTCGCGCAGTACCGTTATTAATAATAAATCAACAATCATGTATCTTAATTACTTTTCCCGACAGCAGCGACCAATTGCAATCAAGCACAATCGAGGTTTTATGGCACTCAAACATCGGTGACCGGACATTTTCCGCTCTGTTTCTTACAATTATTAATTGGTGACTCCTTTAATTATTTAAATTTTAATACATTATTTCTAAGGAGAAAACAACTGTTTTATCTTAATAGAAACCTCGTAAATAAGGTCGTTGCCAATGAAGTAAACAAAAATAATCATAGCATGTTCTTCATCGGGTATGTTATACTTATTGCTACAACTCTTGTTGTTGCTTCTTATGCCACCTGATCGGCAAAGGCCAGATCGAGGACCACGAAATTCATCATGGCAAAGGGCAAAAATAAACACCTGTCGTTAGCCGTGGTTTTGAACACCATCAGGTGACAGTACGATTTTGCTCGGTTCCACCCCAATTTTGAAGGAGAACACCCTGGGGGGGATCAGGGGCCTCCCATCTATCTTCCTCTTCTACCTACCTCATGTGAGGACTCGCGGCTCGACGGCTATTTAGATTATCCCCATGCTGCAAAGGCACTATACATTTATAAACATCCATGCCTTCTCCGGGATTCAAACACAGGCCATACGGCACGGCAGTCAGCGTCACTAACCACAATATCGTATGGGTGATTTGTTTATAAGTAATAGAAACAAAAGAAAGAAATGAGACGCTATATGGAATAAACGCTTTGCGCAATTCTCGTGACAGATTAGCCTCATTGGTATTTTTGAATTCGGCTAATTGAAAGAGAAGTAAATTGTCATTTTAAGAGGTGGTATTTAAGTAAAATAAATATCTCGCATAGTTAATAAACAAAAGAAATCTTCTGTTACGAACATATGCATGAAATGAATAAAAAGAAAAAAAAGCAGAACTCAATAAAAAATTGACGCAGGCAGTATGCAAGGAAATTTCAAAAAATTATACTCTTTTGTAAATTGTTTCTTAATTTTTTTATCGCATTAGATATATACTTTTTGATGAATGATTTCTTAAACTAATTTACATATATATTTTTTTCTTTGTAGTACAAAGGTATTGTCGAACCCTGCAGTGAAGCCTTCGAAAACTTTGATGTAGAAGAAATGAGACAAAAAATGTGCCAGGCTTCCGACGATGAAATAAACAAGGTATTTTAAGTAACGTATTATTATTATTATTTTTTTTTGCAAAAAAATCCAATGTTTTTCTCTAGTGTAAATTTATTTCGAACTATAGCTAGAAGCTGAGCTAATAATACAAGATAAACGAAACTGTGGGCTACTTTCAGTGAAAATGAAAACCTCTATCTCATTTATAATATCCTTAAAAAATAGAATATTCAGACTATTACCTTTTTATTACGTAAAGAAATCATGCAGAATTTGGTTTTCTGAGCTTAAAAAATGTTTGACAAATTTTTATTCCGAAACCAAAATTTTCAAATAAATCTTTCTGTGTAGCTTTATATTATATTTTACTCTTCTAATTTTCAAAAAAAAAAAATAATAAATAAATAAATAAAATAAGAAGAATTTAATAACAGCTTGGAAAACTTACCAACTTGCCTCAACATAAACGTTGTAAAATTCATTTCGAAGCAGAATTCTCAATAAGTATACTGACTTAATGTTGGAGAATATTCTGCATAAAATTTTAAAGAAATATTTAAAGGAGTAAAAGGCTTTTGTGTGAAATTTTCAAATCCTCTAACAAAGTACGATAAAACAATGTATCTTCTTTTTCATCATTTATATATGTTAGGAATGTTTGTGTCGACATTTTGAACTTGTGCTTTGGATCTAGTCGTCGTACACATTTTTTTGTGAAACCAATCTTTTTTCTTTAAAGTTATTCTTTTTTTGTATCAAACGATGAATCAGATGTGAATTCCTCTCCTTTGCCAAAAGCAAGATTAAAAATACTTGTATGGAATATGTTCTCAGTTAAAATGTGACGATTTTATAACACGATGACCATATTGTAAAAGGAATTTTTATAAAATTAAGATTTCTCAATAACAAATTGAATCGATTAAAATTTTGCGTGAAAAATCTGAAATATTTTTACATATTTTCTGGTTTAAATATATTTATTTTTTAAAACACCCTAGATATCCATCTTTGTTTGTAGACCTTAAGACATGTTTATTTGTTTTGAATCCATTTAACTTTTGCTTTTTTCGTATAAAATGAAAAAAAAAATGTTAGTGGGAAATTTAAAAACATGCAAAAAATGGTTTTCTGAAATCTAAATTTCCTTAGTAAATCAAGTCAAAATTTTCGTTTATTGAGATGCAGTCCATCCAAATTTAATTCTTAGTTTTGGGTTTTGTTGTAGATTAAAATTAAGCATCCTTTAGAGGTAAAGGAAAATATCTGTTGATACATTAAGTTCATTTTTTCAATTTACGCGATGTGAAGTTTATGAAAAGGTTGGAGATATTGCATGGTAGATCTTTGAATCCAAACTGTCTCTATAACTATAAATTATGATTCAAGAACATACTCTTCGAGATGAAGAATTATACAGTAATTTTTATGTTATATCCCCGATATCAAAAAATACATACGTAACAAATCGTAAGCAAATTTTAATGTTTTTGTTTTTTTCCTAACAGATTGACGAATGCATTTCTACAAGTATAGATGAATCTGGCAAGGTAAGTAGAAAGAGTTTGAGTAAATAATTAAGGTCCACCCTCTTGAATTAATTAAAATGGTAATTGGACATTATTGCAAGCCCGTTGGCAAAGTTTAGTGACCTTTCGTTTGGAGAAGAGTGAAGATTTATGAAATAAATTTTATTCATACGATGTGCGTGTATATTTATGTAGCTGTGTTTTAAATTTGAATTATTCTTTTTCTTTTAAGTTTTAAGCTTTTAAACGTACATTTGAGATTTTGTTTCGGATAGAAATTTCAACACAATAGATTTCGGAAAAACTGAAGTAATAGCTATACAGCTGCCATAAAAGGCAAACAACTACATTAAAATTAGTTACTGCTCCTAACTCCCCATGTTGATTATGTTAAGTGTTTCATGTTTTATGTTTTATTATGCCTTTTTTTGCAAAAGAAATAGAATATATTTCTCAGAATATAATTGCTCCAAGTTGTATGAATTTGAATAGTTGTGCGATTGAAGTAAAATACCATATTCTGGAAAAAACCATCGCAATTTGGATTAAGAGGAAAATAGGCGAAATGTATATCCACTTATGGAAGCATTAAAAACCCACAGTCGTCAACCTTTGCTGAATCCGCTAAATTTTTGGGGGAAAAACACTGAAAAGAAAATATATATAGATATATCTTATATGTTAAATAAATAACACATAGGTGTACACAAAAATTTCAAGAAAGACTTGAAAGAAAAAAAAATATTTATCTTATTTTTATTAAAATCAGAAATAAGATCATAAAGATGCATACATCTTTGAGCAAAAATGTCTATATATTTTACACGTATAGCTTTAGATGATTTAGTAAATTTTTTTTTCGTAAAACATTTTTAGTATATGATGCATTTATGAGGCATTCTTTCATGTAATTATTCCTAATTGTAGATTAATTCTTTTATGTTTTTTTTGTTCACAGAAAGAAGAAATGGCTGAAAAAGCTGAGCCAGTTGAGGTAAAAATACATCTTATCATTGAAAATACATTATGAATAATTTTATGAATTCCTAACTTAATCAGTTTTAATAGTGGATTTTTAGATTTAAAATTATTTAATTTTCGATTCCTTCAAAGAAGTAATTCAATACTTACATATACGATAAAGCAAAACACCAATCCGTAGCCCATTAGAAAAAAAATAAAGCAATATTAATTTAATGATTAATGCTGAAAAGTGTGATAACAATAATTAAATCTTTGGAAAAAAAAGCACTATCCAGAACTCAACTAAAATAAAAATATTGGTAAATAAATATTAATGAAATTTAATAATTAACTGCAGTAATATTATTTGAAACATTAATTCACTTTTTTCAAGTGTGATTAATAATGTTGGTTTTGTTTTTGGTATCGAAAACGCAAGAATATAACACTTTTATTTAATTAATCTTTTTTTTCAACATTAACTATTTTTTCAGTTTTCTTTGAATAAACTGATGAAATAATTCTTCTAATAATTCCAAGTCTTTCAAAATGGAAAATAAATGCATATTTGTTTAATAGAGGCATTGACCAATTTTGGGTATGCTGCTTCAATTGGTAAAATATCTATTGTCAAATAAATGATTTATTATCAATTGGTTTGAACTGCGTGACTTTGAGCCACGCAATTCAAAACAAGATACACGTAATTCAAAATTTTGAAGCACCACTATTACTTCTCTAGAACATTGAAGTACTTTGTTGAAATTGGATTCTACAGATTATAATCAATATTCTAGGGGTAAATGTTTCTTTTTTAAAAAAATTATGTACTTTCATATCCTTAAAAATGATTTTCTTAAAAGGTAAAAGTATTAGTTGATTAATTTTATGAAATCAAAATAATTTTTATTGTTGTTGCTGTAGTATAACTTTCGGTTTCCTAGAGACAAAAGAATGCTGACAAAAAGGTCAAACTTAACTCCTTCTTCCAATTACAGAATGAATTAAAACATAAATAAATATATAAACAAATAGCATATATTGTATTCTCTATATTGTATATACATATTATTTATACTATAAAATATTTATCCATTTATTTTTTTCTAGGAATGTCTGAAAGAAATATTTTCAAGGAAATAGTATATTTTCCGTCTCATCAAATGTATTAATTCAATAACATATTTTCTTATGTCCTTAAAATTATTTTTGTAGAAAGAAATGTATTTAAGCATTATGAAAAATAAATAAAAAGCTTTTATTCCATTTTGTGTAGATTTTTTTTTTCAAATACTATTTTTCACAAAATGTTGTTTGTAGACTATCATTTAACATAACTTGGATGAAAGAAAAATATTTAATTACATAATTACGCACATTTCTGAGCAGTAAGCTTCATATGTGAAAACTTTTTTCAAAATAGTTCGGTTCCCTTCATTTTTATGTTAAAGTTAATATATATGTAAAACATTATTAAGGTTATTAGTACATGAAAAGTTTTTTTTTAAATTTAAATTCCTATTCTTTCAATACATATGTTTAATACAAGCTCTCAGAAATATTCATTTTCCAAATTACATTCGCTATAAGATATTTTCATTTTCTGGCTCATCCTCGTATCTAATTCAAATATAAATTTAATCCTGACTTTCACATATAGTAATTAAAAAAATGAAAGAAAATAACATTCTTATAAACCATTTCAACACTCATTGCTAATAGATGCATTTGATATCACAGTTCATAATTCAAAGAGAGCTAAACTATAATGTTATTGGATTAATAAATAAACTTATATATGTAACAGAGAGGGTGGTGTCTAGGGGTATGTTGAATGAAAGAGAGACGTTAAAGTTTTAGGATATTTAATGACATCTACAGGTTGTTAAACCTGACTAGGCGCGCGCTGCTGGGAGAAAAGTAAGTCTACTCCTTCTCCCGCTTACATCCGGGGTTTACAGAGAGTGGCGCTGGTGTCGCCTGAGCGTATACAACACTCGTCCATCCTGATGTGGTCGGTCCCCGACCAGGCTGGAAAATATGCAAGTAAAAATTATACAAATACTACAACTGAAAAGAAAAAAAAGATTAAACAAATTTTTAAAGTTCAAATTTCCTTGAGTATATAGAGGGAAAAAAATAAAGTCATTAGAGTTCTGGAAAGAAAAGTCTTAGGGATTATCCCATGGTTTCATCAGATCAGCAGATGTGGACGTCAAATTCGGGCCTTCTTGTCTTCCTATTTTCTTTACATCGTACCTGTCGTTTGGACGAACTTTCACGACTTCATATGGGCCAAAATATTTTGGTCGCAATTTCACACCTACTCCAAACTGGGTTTTCTTGATTGCAATTCTGTCACCTTCTTTGTATTTTCTTGCTTCTTTGCGATGTTTATTGTAGTGTAGTCGACTTTGTTCTTGTAATTTCAGGATATTGGATTTGGCATCTTCTCTCATTTGTTGTTTATTCTGTAAAGATAATTGGAAATTTTCTTCCTCGAGGATGGCTTTGATTTTGATGTCATCTTTATTTTTCATTTTGACGCCTGTTAAAAGTTCAAATGGTGTATATTTGGTGGCTATGGAAACAGTGCTGTTAATTATTCGTTGAACTGATGATACGTGTTTATACCATTTATTGGGATCTTCAAGTGAAAGCTTTGTTAGGACTGGTATTAACGTTGCATGAATTTTTTCTACCTGACCGTTCCCACGCGGTACACCTGTTGTGATTGAAATAAACTCAATATCTTCATCCTGACAAAATTTCTGGAATTCTGTAGAAGTGAATGCTGTTCCTTTGTCTGAAATTATTCGTTTGGGACTTCCAAAGGTTACTTGTTGTAATTTTAATTTGTCTAAAGCATCGTTAGCTGAAGGAGACTTTACAGGATAAATCCACAAAAATTTGGTGAAAGCGTCGATGACAGTAAAGATATATTTGTAGTTCTTGTTGGTACTTGGGAGTGGACCCAAAAAGTCAATATGGTAGGTATCAAGTGGAATATCACCTTTTGGTATGGGATGTAGAAATCCTTCTCGTTTGCCAAATTTTTTGGATGAAAGAATGCAAGGAATACAATTTGCAATAACATTTTCTACAGTCTTACGCATATTTGGGAAAAAGAATTGTTGTTTGACTAAAATTTCAGTTTTGTTGATGCCGAAATGTCCTTTAGAATGTTCAAGTTGTACGATTTGTTTTTGCATTTCAAGTGGAACGACTAGAAGTTCTTGGTCGTTGACAATTTTGTACAGCACATCGTTTTTTAATGTATAATCAGAGGCTGAAGATGATTGTAATAATTGTTTAATACTGGATGTAAACTCATCATTAATTTGTGCTTTTTTAATTTTTTGTGTTGTTTCGTTGTACTGTATGAGCATGACGGGATAACGACTGAGCGCGTCAACATGTTGCATTTGTTTACCTGGCCTGTGAAGTATTTCGTAATCGAAGTCTTCTAAGTAGAGAGCCCATCGTGCTATTCTAGGTGGTAAATCTTTCTTTGACATAGTTTTTTGAAATGCTTGGCAATCTGTGATTATTTGAAATTTTGTGCCGACGAGGTAGTGTCGAAATTTTTTTAATGCTGTAACTATCGCTAAGACCTCTAGCTCGTAGCTGGAGTATTTCTCTTCTTGAGGAGAAGTTTTACGACTCATATAGTGTATTGGATGAAAGTTCTGATTTGAGTCCATTTGTAGAAGTATAGCGCCAAACCCTTTCGCACTGGCATCGCAGTGTATTTGTAATGGAGCGTTTTGCTGATAAAGATGTAATACAGGTTCCTGAGACAAAATTTGCTTCAAAGAGAGAAAAGCTTGTTTTTGTATAGGACCAAAGGTGAATGGAACTTTGTCTCGTAAAAGATCACTTAAAGGTCGTGCGATTGATGCATAGTCCTTAATAAATTTTCTAAAATAGCCTGTTAGTCCTAAAAATGATTGGACATGCCGAGTGTTTTTAGGTGTTTGGAAATTCATGACTGCATTTGTTTTAGCTGTTGAAGGACGAATAGTGCCTTCTTCAATAATATGGCCAAGAAAAGTTAATTTCCGCTGAAGAAAATTACACTTTTTAAAGTTAAACTCTAAACCATAAGTAGCAGCAACATCAAATACTTTTTTAAGCTTTGCAATCCCTTCACATTCAGAATTTGCCGGAATTAAAATGTCGTCCATGTATATAATAACAGTGTTGTCTTTTAAGAGATCTTTAAACACAATTTGAATGTATTTTTGAAATAGTGAGGGAGAATTACACAAACCAAAAGGAACTCTATTAAATTGGTATTGACCATTATGTGTTATGAAACTGGTGTATTTACGGCTATCAGGATCAATTTTGATGTGAAAAAAACTGTTTTTTAAGTCCAGATTTGAAAAGAGTATCGCTCCATGGAGTTGATCAAAAATGTCTTCAATGAGGGGTAGTGGAAATCTTTGTTTAATTGTTTTAGAATTAAGAGCACGAAAATCAACACAGAGTCTAGTTGACTGGTCTTTTTTCTTGACAAGAACTAAAGGTGCGGCAAAATTAGATGAACTTGGGGAAATTATTCCATCAGACAGCCATTGCTCAATTTGGTTTTCGACGATAATTTTTTCCGCTTGACTTAATCTTTTAGGACGTAAGGCGATGGGTGTGTCATCAGAAAGGATAATTTGCATCTGTAAGTTTGTATCTTTAATTTTATTTGGTTTGTAAGATTGGATAAGGTTTTCAACTTCGCGACGCGTATCAACGTTCAAAATATGCGATAAATCTACTTGAGGATAAATTACATTTAAATTTGATAAATAACAATCCTTATTTTGAAAAAGCAAAGAGAGAGATTCGTTTTTATTATTAACTGGTAAAGAATGACAATCGCTAATTTTCAATTCAGAAAAAGGTTTGTTTACGTTAGCTTCGCGCTGAAAATCAGTTATATAACATGTTTGATCGGATTTGGGCTGTGACGTCAGTTCATATTTCTTATTTTCTTTTCTATCAAATAATTTCTGTTGTGGAGAGTTTAACGATTCATTTTTATTCATTGGGTGTTTTACATTACTCGCGCTGTGAATGTTTGGAAATCGATTTGAGCCATTTGGCCTTGAACCTTCGCCGGAATGATTTGGGATAGTTTGCGGTGCAAAAGAATGCAAGCTCGACATATTTTGGCTAGCGAAATTATTTTGTCTATCATTTTTGTTTTTAGGCGAAAGAATGTTCTTAGAATGGGAGAGGAAGTAGGATTTTTTTCTGAAATCCGTGCATTTTCTTTTTCTGCTTTATTTAAATCATCAAAAATATTAGGCGGAACTATTAAATCACAATACAATTTATTACAGACAGCTGCAGTTACTATTATCGGGTTTTCACGAAAACTTGGAAGAGCTAATTTAATTTTAGTAAGTTCAGCTTGAATTTCATTTCCGAAAGCACATGTTAATTGAACAGTTCCTAAAGATTTTGTTTCGTGTGCAATGAGGGAAGATTTCACACACACAATATTCGCTCCCGAATCGATTAAAGTTTTCACGATTTTATCATTAACAAAAATATTTTCGTATTGCAATTCATGTAAGGATTCATTAAACATTTTACCTTCGACTTTACAAACAGGACCGTGATTTGAATTAGGTCTAGAATTGAAATGAGTTTCGTTTCTGTAAGAACTACGACGCGGATTATTTGTTGAAGTGTTTGGTGAATAATTTGTGAAATTTTTATCACGAGAGTTGTAGCGATTAAAGCCCTGAGACGAGTTATATTTTTGTTTTTTGCTGTCATACGGCGGTTGATGGTGTGTGTTGTCGGAATACGACTTTCGCTTTGCTACGAAGAAAACATCGCATTCCCTAGCCAATTCAGTAGGCTTAAACCAAGATTCGTTTTGGCGTATCGCGATATGTTGTTGCGTTTCTCGATCGAGGGTGGAAAATAATTTGTCGGCTATCATTAACTCACACAAAGTTTTAAAATCATTCGCATTTCGAAGTTTACAATAATATTCAAAAGAACTTGTTAATCGTGACGAAAACTGTACGTGCGATTCGTTTGGCAATCGTTGGGCCCTACGGAAATTAATTAAGCATTCTTGTGGGGTTGGTTGGAATTCTCGTAAAATAATGTGTTTAACTTTCTCGTAATCTTGGAGTTCGTTTTCGGGGATATAAAGTAAAATACTGTTAGCTTTTTCACCGAGAATATTAATTAAGATCTCTGATTTTAATTCCTGTGGAACATTTTTGGTTGTAAACGCACGTTCAAGTGAATGAAAAAATAAATTATAATTTTCAGGTTTAGAAGGAACTGGCATACTAAGGGTCTTAACGGATTTAATGAGACTTTCTAAAAGGTTAGTTGACGGTGTTTCGAATGTTGCAGTAGTATTGTTTGAATTATTAGAATTTATAGCGGAGTTTATTTTCGCGAGTTCAATTTCTTTTTGAAGTTGAATGATTTTTTGGGCCGTTTGCTCGGCTTCTTTTTCCACTAGTTCTGCTTGTTTTTTTTCTAATTCTGATTCTTTTCGTTCCTCAACGAGTAAATTAAGCATATCCTTAACGAATTCAGGTTCGTTTTTGAAAGTGTCAGTTTGTTCGATAAGTGCTTTTAAATTCACAAGCGTAGCATTTTCTGGGACAGTAACACCTAGTTCTTTAGCGGCGGTTATTAGATCTTCTTTCTTAGTATTTCGATACATGCTGAGTAAAAAAAAGGTTTGATCCTACCTGATTTGACGATATCGGAGTGTAGACTGCAGATAGACTTCGCTTATAAAAGCTATCCGTTTGCGAGATGAGTTCACCACTGTGCACTTTTCACGGCGATGACTGTAGTTACGAAGCAGATGGAGTTTACACTCTTGATGCGATGAATAGGCGGGGAAATTGGCCTTTTTGTTTCACTGGAACACTTGGACGATGCCGAAGAGACTTTTTGGTTGAGTCTCAAGCTTTGGTTTGGCTTGGCGAAGAAGACGGTAGTATTGGTCTCTGAGCGGAGGATTGGCTCTTAGTAGGCGTCGGAGGAATTTGCTGATCACGCATTCGCCATTGTGTTGGGCGATTTCGATGAGCGCCGTTTATTTTGGGCGACTTTTGATTTTAACACGGTTCAAAAACCATTAAGGTTGCGAGGCCGAGCCCCATGTAACAGAGAGGGTGGTGTCTAGGGGTATGTTGAATGAAAGAGAGACGTTAAAGTTTAGGATATTTAATGACATCTACAGGTTGTTAAACCTGACTAGGCGCGCGCTGCTGGGAGAAAAGTAAGTCTACTCCTTCTCCGCTTACATCCGGGGTTTACAGAGAGTGGCGCTGGTGTCGCCTGAGCGTATACAACATATATATATATATAATAT
>BMAO01019802.1:0-82402 GCA_019973975.1 Trichonephila clavata | reverse complement strand
TTAAATAATAACTCTTGGCTTTGAAAAGAAAAAACTTGAAATTTAACTTAGTTGACATGTACTAAAGTTTTTTTTTTAATCTGATTTTGATAAAAAAGTTTAAAATGGGAATTCGAGAAATTTTTAACGTACGTACCCTTTAAGGGGATTTCTATATGTACTGAAAAGGTTATAGGGTACTTTAACTTAATGAAATTACATTTTTGGATATAAAACTTGGAATTACTCATACAAATCCACTATGAAATGTAAAAATGTCAGAAATAGTCTAGAAAATTTTAAAATTACGAAAAATACATATATCTTTGCTTCTAAAATGCTCGGACGCCCATGCTGATGAGCTTTATTGTAATGACTGTAGATGGCGCCCCGTGTATGCAATCTACGTACAAAACTTTTAAAATATTACTTTTGAAGAAAATTGAGCATAAACTGCTTAAATACACATTTAATAATACTTTATTTTACGAAAAAGAATATTTTGCTACATGAATAATGATTTTAATCACTTCAGAAACACTAATTATGCTTTTTTTTTATATGAAAGGGGGAGGGGGTAAGAGAATTAAAGTAACCCTAGGCTACGTCATGAGATCACGTTATTGTTAGGGAGGGAACCCTCTTTCTTGGAATGAAAGGAGGAAGTTCTGACAATTTGTTTCCAAGATGAAACGGCCAAGTGAACCTTGAGATAAGGTTGACGAGAGAGGGGGGAAACATGAACAGGATAGCTGTTTAATTCAGGGGGAGGCGTTTGGAATCTATTTTGGGACTGAAAGGGGGAATGGGCGTTTCTAATGGAAAGACCAAGTACTCATGTGTACTGGTCTTAATGATCGGAGGTAAATAGTTCCTTCATAAAAGATAATTATATGCCTTTTTTTCTTAATTTTCAATATTTTCTTGACTTTGAAATAAACATTTTTTTCAAGCTATTATTTTCCCAAATTTGCATTTACTTGATCCCATTTTCTGATGATTATGTTCTGACAGCTGTCATGATTAAAGAAAATGACGTCACAGAATCATACAAGCCTCTTCTACAACAGATGAGAGAGGGATTCTAAGTGCAAAGGGAGCTCGAGACAGGACCACCCCTCTCTTTCGCCTTCTATTTTTGTTCTTGGAGGGTCCAGTTTACAACCAACTGAAGACTATTTATGACAACTGACCCCTCTTTTACTTCCCACCCTATGGCAGTTTTCAATTACATGAAATCTGTGCCCACATTCTAGTTATACAAAGAAACTGCTTTTTTAAGCTGTTTCGTTTCTGTTTTGAGAAACATCAGTTTTTCATTTGAATTTTATAAAAATATAAGTTTTAGTTAAGGCAGAAACCTTTATATATATACATTTCTGTACATTCAAAACAATTTTCTGTGATATTCTTCAAAATTAAATTGCATCAAAATCCTTTTTTAAACAGTTTAATGACAAGAGAAATTTATAAAATTAATGGAATGAATAGTGTAATGGATTTAAATTATTCTCTTTCCTGAAATATATTTAGGTCAGTTCTTTATTTCCGATTCAGTTCAATAATTTTACTTAAAAACGTTTTAAGACATGTAACAAAAAAAAATCTTATTTAAATTTAATAAAGTACAGTGGCGTAACTACCAATGGGCTAGGTGGTGCCGTGCACAAAGGCCCTTGAGCTCAGGGGACCCTCACGCCTTGACCACCAAGCAAGTCGAGGTTGCGATAATTTCTCCCATAATTGAGGTATAAATATAAAAGACTGTTACATAGCTGTAATCATGGCAACTCCGTTGAAAGTAATTTCAAACCTTGTAAGGAATTCCCCTAAATTCTTTCCTTTGTTTGTGTATAGTGTTGCGAATTTTACTTATTAAAAAGTTTATATTATTTTTAAATTTTTTCATTTTTCTTATCTTTACTTGAAAATAAACAACTTCCATGAAATATCTTACCATACATCTAAAAAAAAAAAAAACTGCACAGGAAGCTATTTCTTCTTGGTCATTTTATTTTTTATAACAATATGATTCATAATAAGCTATTTTCCTGTTTCAATGTTTCGCAATCTGGTATCTGCAACAGACTGATTTAATTTTGACCCCCCCCCCTCCTCTGTTTTTTCGTGTGTTTTATTTTAAATAATTATAATAATTTTGTATTATATTTTCTTGTTTGTGAATATTCTTTTTATCATTTCCTGTCTATCACATGTCAAATCGAACCTGGGTAATCACTAAATTCACAAGGAAACTCATATGCATACATGTAAGTAGTTTGTAGTTTTGCTTTCCTATGTTCTGCAGAGCTTGACACAGGGATGATGTGAATCAGCTTTGTATATATATATATATATATAAAATACTAATATATTTTTAATTAATAAAACTCCACCAATATTCTCTCTTTTTTTTGCACCAAGTCCTCTGGATACCTAGCTACGCCACTGATCAAGTATATTTATTGGTTTTGGGACTCGCACAATTTTTTGGAAGAACAGTTTTATAGTGTTGGAATTTCTAATATAAATTCAGTTGGGAAAAAAAGGAACGAGTCTTACAGTAGTCGCATATGATGTGTAACATCTGACATGTTATCATGGTAAATACGCAATAGTAAAAAATCCTGAAAAAAATTAATCGGGTATGATTGGAAATAATTTTCTATCGAATAATTTAATCTTTAATGAAAATTTTATTTAATTAACACAAAGAGTCATGTAGTTTTTTTTTTATCAAAAATAAATATTCTTGTTCAATTTGGGGAAGACACACAGAATAGACATATGATGACTAAAATATGACACATATACTTGAGATTTTAATGTATTTAATAACCTTTGAAAAACAACGTCAACAACAGTACCACTGTTAGTTGTCGATATATTTCGGTTTGTGTTCATTTCGAGCTTGAGCTCATCATTCAAAAAAGCTATGAGAGGACAATCGTAAAGTTACCTGACTGACAAACAGATTTGGTAAAGCAGTAATTGTTTCGGCCGTTTGTTTCTGAGAGATTTGTGTTCCTTGCAACAAAAAAAAAATCCCTGCTGCGTAGAGTTGAATTTTGTGCAATTCTTTTCGGCTGTACTCCTTCAGTTTTTAATTTTTTTTCTCACGTTTCTTTTGTCGAAAATCTCGCATACCTTCTGCTTTGGATTTACCCGTCTCGGCAAATCACAAAATCGTTTTAAAGTTATTGTATTCCAGATTTTAATTTCAATTAACTTTTTTCACCAATCATACTAAATATTTTTCTTATTTATCACACTAATGTTATATTTTTAATATCACAAACAGAAACCAGCAATATATTTTATAAAAAACAATAAAAAGAATTTAAATCAGCATTTAAAACCGTGGAGGATTATATACCATAATGACTAAAGACGCGAGATTCCCAAGTTCAAAAAAGGTCATGAAGAATACAAAGAAACTGTAAACTCAAGTGTCATTCTCGCTATCCGATCTTGGCTTAGAACAGGGATGGCCAACTCAAATGACCTTGCGGGCCACTTCGAAAAAACATTATAATCCTGCGGGCTGCAAACAAAAATTATATATCTTTATATTATATTTAGACTCATCACAAATATTTATTGGAATGAAAATTTTAAACGGAATGAATTATTATTGATGTCATTATTTTTCATCTATACAAGCATAGATAATTTATAATAATAATGCAAGGATCAAATATGTCTAATTCTAGCAATAGGCAGCGCGATGGAGTTACAGGAATCGAGTGTGATGCTGCGCTGCAATACCGCACACTTCTAAGAATGTAATTGAAATAAAAGAAAGGTAATAAAATCGAAACAGTTATGAAGTATATTTGTTACAAAACACTACATTAAAAACAAAATATTGTACAAAATAATCATATTTTGTAATGAATCTCGAGGGCCACAAACTTATTCAAGGCAGCGGGTTGGCCACTCTTGGCTTAGAATTACGAAGTTTGTCGCAAATAACATATATGGCTCCAGAGCAGTGGTCTTCAAACTTTTTCAACTCAAGGAACCCTTTGAACTTAAAAGTGTTTTTGTGGAACCCCTAGAACTAGAAAGCGTTTTCGTACAACCCCATTCTAATCAGAATTTCCCGGGATTTTTGGGGAAAATCTCTATATAATTCCTCAGATGTCAAACATTCAAATTGTGGAGTGAATGAGTGAATATTAACGTCACACTGTTCAGCTACATGAGAGCTTTTGGTAACGAACCTCGTAATTTTGAACCATGGTCAAGTGACGAGGATGACACCTGAGATACCACCTCATCTCCTAACTACGCACTAAAGGAAGGACGTTTGAGCTCTCGACAGATTTAACGTGCATCGCGGCCCTACACGGTGGGTCTTTAGTGGTGATGGGCTTGAACTTTAAAATTGTGGAATTATTTGCATGTATTTGTACTTGCAGGGTGCATTCTTCATAGCGCATTAACTTAGAATTCATTTTGAAAAAAAAAGCATTGATGAGTTATTTTGAATAATATATGAAACACATGTATAAATGAAAATGCAAAATGTAGATACTGCTTTCCAGACAGAAATTAAAAAAAAAAATTCTGCAATGTTATTTCTAAGTTGAATTTTCAATGAAGGAAATAAAAATGGAATAAAAACATCAGTAGCAATAGTAAATAAATTAATTGAAATTTATATGTTTTAAGAAGAAACTATTAATGTTACTTAAAATATTCTTAAAATTATGGAAAACTTTCTGATTTATTTTAAATCAACGTTATATAGATCAATGGTATTTCATCTTCGGAATATTTCTATCTTATTTAAAATGCTATGATCAATAAATCCATTTAGTATGTGGAAACTTTCACAATATTTGAAATGAACAGCCGAACAAGAATTTAGAAAAAAGAAATACACACTTTTCTTTCCAATTCCTGAAATTCTGTCCTATATTCTTCTTTCGTTTAGCCGAAATAAATAAATTTTTTTTTGAAGCTGCGACGATGATCCATTTTATTTAATAACTGAAATAAACTGTGCAAAATAAGTTTTAAAACAGCTGATATTCAAATAACTTAAACTTGGAAAAAAACACATGAATTTCGATTTTGGAGATATGTAAGAAAAGAATGCGAAAACTGATTCCCTTTATCCTGACGATTCAAATGTATTTAATAAATATTAATTGTTCATTTTAATTATTAATAAAATATAACTTATTTAGTATATATAAATAATTTTTAGAAAGGGGGAATAAAAAACAGAGGATAGCTTTTTGTACGAAACGTATTTGTAGTTATTTTCAAGCACAGACTCAAACTTTCCTAAGAATGATGTAATTGTAAATAGTATCTTGAATGCCTATAGATTCTTAGAAAACAAGACCCATTTTGGGGGAAAAACATCTCTGTTACACAATCCACCGAAGAGTCATAAATTACCACCTTTCACCAAGGGAACGCAGGGGAAAAATTTCATGTATCCTTCCGCAAGAAGGCGGATTTGCAAGTTTACTTTCCCCTCATTCCAAATATGCAATGCTGACTTATTTAATTACTCGCAAATAAATTAGTTTAAAAATTTTAAAGTATATGCGTTTGAAAGAGAATAAAAAATAAAGGATTTCCGCGTTTTTACTTTTTTTATCCGATTATTGAAAATATTTTTATGATCGTTTCAACGCACTAAATGTAAATTTTCAAACTTTTAATAAATATTTAAAAATATTTAGAATTTTTTTTTAAAAAACCGGAATTAAGAGAAACATTAATTTTTTTTTTTTTATCCTCAGGATGCATTTTGTTTCATACAGTTAAAAGCAATACCTTAGACGTAAATTGAATTATAAGAAACTCTATAGGATTAACATTACGCTCGGGTTTTCTTGGTGGCGTGTCACCGGGAGCCTTAAGGCCTTATCACACGTACACGTTTGGTGCAATTTTTAGTCGAATCGTGCAATTTTTACTCCGTTGCCATAGCGATGGCTTCCGAACAACTTTTTGCCAGTGAGCTGAGAAAGTTGCTCTAAATGGAAGTTGCTTGAAATTCCAGCCAATGGGGTTCTTCGGCACATTACGTCATAAACAAGATGGCGGTAACGGTGGTAGCTTCGCATCAAACGCATCAGATATGGCGTATAATATTTTAATGGTGTACAATATTTTAACGGCGTATAATATTTTGAACAGAATGATGCTCCATTTCTGTTTACCATCATAAACAAAAGTGCAAGCGAAATAAAAGAAATAATATTGGAGGGTCGTTTTCGAAGCAGAAAAATCAGCGAGTAATGTTTCAATGTGGAGAAAGAGCGTGGCTGACGTCAGAGCATGTCCTTTTGTTTACGGTAACCCTTCCCCCTCAGATTCGGCGAAAGGTTGGACCAAACAATTGCATGGAAAATATACGTGTGATACCGCCTTTAGTAAGTGAAAGATTTGTAGAATTGTTATCTCAACCAGACAAGTTCCTCAAGCAAGAGTTTCGGATTCCCTAGGCGCACAATGTTGGACATAGAAAAAGCTTTCTTAAAATTGCAGCGCTTCCATTAATTTCTTATATTTTTCCTTTCATACTATTTTTATTTCAAAGCACTTAATTTTTTTAATTTTTTACAATTTACTTTAACTTTTCAATATGGGCTAAGGCAATATGGGCTAAGGCAAATACAAGTTTGTTTTGCTAAAAACTCAAAGCCCGAGATAGAAGGTGAAGTTTCCACATGGAAACAGGAATTCCACTAACGAATTCTACGTATAACTGCAATTTGATGTTGAGGCACTGGAATTCATCGATTTTACTCATAGCAACACAGGTGGGTTCTCGACTGAAAGCTCTTAAAGCTAATTTCTGCAGGGAGTGGTGTCGTCAATGGATGCTATGCACCGGAACCCTAAAATAATCAAGAATTTAAAAAATTTACTCTTGTATATGAAAATTTTACAACATTCCTATTGATGTCAATATGGCGAGGCGTAAAATTTATCGTAAACATTATTATTATAGATATCTAAAATTCGACAATCTTCAAATTCTTGATGTTACGAAAGTGTAGTTTTTGCTATTCGATTTGGGAAGCTCCCAAGAATTCTTACCTCAACTGGACTTTTTAGAAGATATAATTTAGAAGTGGACTTATATTAATAAAGTAGCGAAATTTTTATGAAGAAGCCTGTTTGTTATTTCAATAGTAACTCTAAAAATAATGTGAATGTTTCAAAAATCTTAATTCAGGCTCTGTAAAGAAAAATCCTAACTATATATACATAGAAAAAATATTACATAGAGGTATTTTCCATGAAAAGAGAATGTTTTGAAAATGTAATTTTTCTTCATGTTTTTGCTATAAAATTACATTTAAACAGTTTTAATGTAATGGAATAAAATGGAAAATTTTAATCGAATTGTTAAGTAATTACTACTCTGTGCTAATGGATCATATAAGCAGACTAAAAAATTTGTAGAACAGTGAATTATGCACAATCTCAAAAATAAGTTATTTTTGTATTAGGAAAGGAAGTGTGCTTTCCGAAATTAAATCAGCTTCGTAGAAATGGACTGCACTCTTAAAATTTCCCATTAGGAAAAACTCCAATCATTATTAGATATGTAAATTTTGAAGATAAAAGATTAAGTATGAATGAGAATTTTTACAGGGTTTATTAAAGTAATTTATGTGCCTGGAGCAGGATTAGCAAGAGAAAGAGAGAGAGAGAGAAAGAGATTAACGTCGCTCTATATAGCAACAAGAGGGCTATTGATCGCAAACCTCGTAATGTTCAACCTCGGTCGAGTAACGAGAATGACACCTGAGCTGGCATCCCTCTTTCCTAACAACCACATAATTGGGAGGAATGGCCTCATCTACACGGAGGGTCTTTAGTGGCAACAGGATTTGAGCCCATGACACTCCAGACATGAACTCGTGACCATAACCACTAAGCTACTGCACCCACCAGGAATAGCAAAATTTCTATTGAAAAGGTTAAGGAGTCTGATAACCAATCAGTTTTTAATATATTTCAAGTTTTCTGAGAGTTGACAATCTCAATATTTTGAGATATATTTATATATGAGAATATATTTAGCAATCATTTTAAAGCATTTTTCCATTCTTAAAGTTTAATTAAAAACTGGAAGGAGGTACCGCCCCCGCCCCTTACCTGCCTAATGGCGGACCAACTCCCATTGTACAAATTATGCAACTCTATCACAGCTCAAATTGTAAAACTGTAATTTCCTTGTATTATGTAGTTCATACGGTTTTTTCTTCATTATTGGCTGTAAAATTTGTAACACATCGTCACGTTTAACTATTTTTGGACGTTCATGCAAAGCCTCCCTATCATAAATGTAAATTTGCCCAAACTGTGAGTTTGCTCCATTCTGTAAAAAAGATGTAGTTTCTTTTGTTAACTTCACCTTAAAAAAAACCTTGAAATGAATTTATTACAGCATCATGAAAAAATTTTTGTATATAAAGAGAGATATTTGGGAGAATAATCGGTTCGTTCAGTGAAATGGCTATTAACTCTTACTTTTACTACTAAAATCGATTCTGTTCAGATATGTTTCAAGGTTTTTAATTTTTAAAGAGCAATATTTGTGTGTTTTTACACATAGTTAAAAACCTTAGAAGCTTTTTTTTGCTTTCATTAATTTTTTCATATTGAGAAATTGCCGGGCTCAAAACATCCTTGTGTTACTAAAAGACAATATTTGGAAGAGGTGGAATACTACTGAAAATTATATGACTTAAAATAAGCCTTTTTTCAGCTGATACTACAATGAGACTTTATTGAGTTCAAGTATTCCGTATTCACAAATATAACTGAAATTATCTATGATATTACAAAATGTATTATAACACTATAGTAAAATAATTTCAAGTCATGTAATAAAAATCAAACTTTTTAAATTGCACCGACTTAAAACTGAGAAAAAATTAGATGTTATACGTACAAACCTGGGGGTTTCTAATTTCAGTTTGTATCATTATTATTTTTATAAGTGTTTCAAAACTTTTATGAAAGCGTCATGTTAAGATTAGGCTGAGTAATCTCTTTCATCGTATATATATATATATAACAAATGCTATCAATTTTATGTAAAACATATTTTAAATATAAAAAAAATATATCCTCATATAACATATTTAATTAAAGTAGTGTTTTGATACAGTGTACATAATTTAGATAAAAACATTTTTTTAAATTAGATCTTTAGAGGCATTATTAATTTTTGTTTTATGCCTTTAGAAACTAACTGTGTTTTTCTCAGACTTTTCAATTTTGAGGATATATTTCTCCCAAGGATTTTTTCTGTTCAAGATAATATTGAAAATTTTTTGTAGAATTTATATATATATATGTTCTTTAAAAGTTAGTATTGTGATTTCGGTCTGAGAGCACTAGTTATTTTTTCTAAAAATCTTAAATTAAAAGTTTTAAAAAATTTGATATTTTTTCCATAGTTGTAAAAATAATTATTAAAATTCAACAAGGAATTTTTAGTAGGGAAAATTAGTTTGAAATGTTCAAATCCATACTAACTTTTGTTCTCAATAATCTTAAGAAACAAAAATCACTGAAAATAACTAAAAAACTTTAAAAATTGAGTATTTTACAAGAAAAATTTGTAATTTTTAAAATTAAGACCGGTAAAAATATTTTTATTCGAAGAATAAATTTAATAATATAATCTAAAAAGAAAACACAAATTACTTTCAATATTACTGTCTTTAAAAAGGGCACTGTGTAGCCTTAACATCACTACTCAAACTAGTAACATATTTAAAGCAATCCGTTATTTTTTCAAGAGCGTACCATGCCCAACCATAGATATAAAGATCAAGGAGAAAAAAAAACGGAATTTAAAAATTGCTACAAAACACACACACACACACACACATATATATATACTACCGTTACCCGCCCGCTTCGTTGGGTATTTCATGACGTTTTATAAATATATACTGTTTATATATATATATATAAAATAGATACCGCCCTGCTAGATTCGATTTTTAAATATATACTGTAATTATTAATAAAAAAAGAACAGGACTTCTAATTTGTATTTTCTAAAAATTTTAAGAATTGAAGTATAGAAGGATGTTTGTACCTTCGTACCCTATAACCAAGTGGATTTCCGCGTAACCAATTTTTGGTGGAACTCTACTCCATAAAGTAAGCATGCAAGACAATTTTAATCTAAGTCTAATAGAGTAAAAACGAAGTTTTTATTATCAATTCCTACCGTAATTCCGTTGAGAAACGTTCTCCAATATAACTGTTCTTAGCGGATTTCAATTTAACAAATGGAAAATGCAAACCAAATTCCACTATTATAGACCTTGTATTTCGAAAAAAGGAAATTTTTTGTGTCAATACACCCCAGTAACCCCATGCTCCCCAGGAGTTGATTTCCTAAAATGCATTCTTAGTAGATCCCTGTTCAACAAAAGAAACATGCTTAACCAATTTCAAGTATGTGTGTCTAACAATTCAAAAACGGGATTTTCCCCCATAATTCCCCGTGACCTCTCTCAACCCTCCTTGGGGTTTATTTTCGTTTTAATGTTTCGTTTTAATGGAACTCTGTTCCATGAAAGGAACATGCCCACCAATTTTCAAGCAGGTAGGTATAATAGTTTAAAAAACGGAAATATTTATATCCATTACGCCCCTTAATCCCCCGAAATGAAACTTGTGGTTTAATTTTCGCGAAATCCATTTTGTAGCGGTTCTCTACTCTGCGAAAGGAATCTTTTACCAAATTTCAAGGCTGTACGTCTAATAGTTTAAAAACCAATTTTCATATCTGTAGGTTGAATAGTTCCGGAGATATCGTGATTAGTCAGTCAGTCAGTGAGTCGCTTTTCTCCTTTATATATATAGCTAGATATATAACCCAAATTTGCTGGTCTTAATTCAGTAACAGCTTTAGAAATCATAATAGGTATCCTTTTTAGTCCATTGACTTTTTTGGTTTCTTCCATTTTCATTACACTATATATATATATATATTCATATATACACGTATATATATATATTCACATATACACGTATATATATATATATATATATATATATATATCGTCTCCCTCCACTACTTCTCTCTACAAAAATAAAACTTCGGAAATTATATTTTTCTTCAAGTCCCAACTGAAGATATACTAAATTTTTCTTCAAAAAATTTAAAATCCCTTCCCTCTTCTTAGCCCGATGGGCTTGTATTTTTGATATCCAAGACAACAATCATAAACATGCTTGCGAATTCACTGAAGAACTTCCTCTGTAAATCATGAGTCTTATTAAGATAATTTCATGAAAAAATTGATAGCAACATCAGATTTCAAAAGCGCACTACTGTTCTCCACACCGCTCCTCTGGGGAATTTAAGCATCGCAATCGTGTCACTAGAAAAGAAGATCAAAGCAGTAAAAATTCAAAATAAAAGAGCCGATCACAAAAATGCACCGATTTTATCTCCGCTTATAATCGGCGACACTAAAAATAACATTATGAGAGTACAAACGCAGACTATATACAATAAATATTCTGAAAACGTTGCACGTAGGAAATAAAAAAAGGAATCTTAGCTTGAAAATTAATTCAATGAATATAATAATTTAATTGAAGGCTGGGAAATTTGTGTCACATTTTCATGAGTATTGAAAACACTGGCGGAGCTGGTCCTGAGTGGACCCTGTATCATCCCTGAGGGCACTCTCTAAGGCCACCCCTGCGATTTTTTACTTACACGTTTGGGTGCCCGCCCTCAAAGCTTGGGGCCCCGTATCATTGAAACGCGGTAACTATGCCCCTGATTGGAAATAGCATTAATTTGTAAAACAAGAAATGGAATGCTGTTAAAAAAGGACTGACAAAAAAGTGCTCTAGTTAATATTTTCTAAGAAAAATGACATTTTCTTTTTAAAGATTCAAATCGAAACTTTATTTCCATAATAAGCATCCTTCTATGACAATTTCAAATACAATTTGTATCTAAGAGATATGAGCAGATAAAAACTTTTTAAAATTTCGCATATTTCTATCAAACAAAGAGAATTAGATCGATAAATAAATAAAGGTAACAAAGATAAATAAAACAAATATATCCCCTAAAACTCGAAAAAAAAATACCTTTTCTAAATTTCAAATAAAGATCTACCAAATTCTTCGTCGAAAAATTAAAACCCCCACCCATATTTTATTTCCCTTCTTAATCTTATGGGCATTGTTTACGATACCTAAGACAATGTAGACGTATTTATCAAGAGGCAATTTGAACGTTTTTTCCCTAAAAATCCGGAGCCTTATAACGATGATTTTACAGAAAAGTTGAAATGAATTACATGATTTCTAAACTACAATACCAATTTCCACAAAAAGGGATAAATGTCATCCGAAACTAGGAAACAGTAAAATTCTACAATAGAATTACCTCAAAAATGTTGTACTCAAAGGCCTACCCTGAAATACAATAATTCATGTGACAAAATATCAAGTGCATTACACTCAATTATTTTCCATATGAATGGGAAAAACTCACATAATAATTATACCCAAATTAAGCAAATATATCCTATGTTTTCCGACAAATCTAGACTGATTAGCCTCATCATTTCCGCAGAAAAATGTATTTTTGAGTAGATTCCAGAACTATATATACTTAGAAGTGCAATGCACATTTTGATACCTATCCACTAGCACGGCTTTCAAAAAAAAAAATGTCTCCGCACCCAATTTTGTGCGGCAGTGACAGAACCTTATTCAAACGTTGAAACTATTTGTAGAAAACTCTTTCCCATTCTTTCCTCACCCCCTCCCCGTTTGCTGACACGTTTTTCCTCTCTTCGATCTGGTTCTTCAAAGAGCGCATGCGCTCTCATACCGACTACATCTGTCAATCATTTCTAAACCACACCCCGTTGCTATAGTAACGATAGGTTTCCAGAAAACAAAAGTTATTTTTATGACGTCATCCGAGTTGCAAACAACGCCATCTGTTGGATAAAGCAGATTTGTAAAATTTCGAAAACGCTCTTAAATTGCAAATGTTTAAATTTTTTCAAAAAAATATATGTTAAAGCCTCAACATTTCTGAGCATTTTGATACCAAAATGTTGTTGATACTGTAAAAAGTTCCAAAGTTATTGAGAAATAACTAGAGAAATTTAAACAAAATCCCTATCTCTTTCGTATCTCTTTAACTTCATTTTTCTCAAAACAACAAATTTTAGCTTGCGCGCAGAAATTCTCAGAAACTATTTATGAGATCGATTTGAAATTTCATACACGGTGTTCAAATATGGCTCTTCATAACTTATACTTCAATTTTCAAAAAAAAATTAATAAATTTTTTTTATTTGAATTTTAATTAAATTTTTTTTAAAAGTTTCGTTGTAATTGTATTCAAAAAATATTTTTTTTTCTGTAAATTTTTTAAAAGTTTGTATAACTTTGAAAGTGAACACTTTTATACCAAGTAAAGTTAATTTTGTAAATTTTGATCAATTTTGTACTTCAGAATTTTGCGCGCTGTAAAAAACTAATTTTAAAATTTTTGAAAAATTGTCCAATTTTTTTTCCTTATAAATTTCAAAATTTTTCTCAAATTCTCCGGAAATTTGAGAACGACTGTAAATATATGTGATTCTCATGTGATAAAAATTTCATATGATTGATTTACTTTATTGCTAAGTTACATTGGTTTCAAGAAGGATATTTTTTTTGAGTGTACAGATATATGTTAAGGATCCTGAGACCCTTAACTGGTTTGCCCGTACACCTTTCGGGCTACTGAAAGTTAGCCACAACCGGTTTGCCCGTGCGCTGTACAGGCACCGAAATTTTTTCTTTCTATATTTTATTTGCACAGACATTTTTATTCCTATAATAAGGTTATTAGTATAGTGTGTCTTTAGGAGATGCAGAGAGAGAGTTTGTCCATGGTACTGAACTACTCTTCATTCAGAATTTTGGTAGTGGTGAAGGTGAGAATTTTTCACTGAAGGCAAGAATATATATTCTTGAAAATATTGGATAAAGAACAGGGATTTAATAGGCAATGTACAATCTGTTGCCTAAGGAAAATGGATAGATAATCCAAAGAAGTCGATATTATCTCTTCCCCATTGGAATATAAGACTCAGTATTACACTATTCTTCATATTGTGTGTGCATATAAATATGCATACACACACATGAAATCCTATCAATCGTATGAAAAGGAGGTATGAACATGAAATTTTTTGGTAAGTGGAAGAAAACATTTTAAGATATATGTGAAATATTCTTCATAGTACGCAGAATGTACTTATTAAAAGCAAACATTTAAGAGTTTTTGTGTTCATAAATTATAAAATAAAAAAAGGAGAGTGAAATTTTAAACTGGATATTAAAATAAAAATCTTCCATTTTCGCGCGTTCTGTTAATTATTATGCTTAGTTACATGCAGTTGAAAAAAGGGCTTTTTTTGGGAAAATTTGGGTCAAAAAAATTGACCGCTCTGAGGTTAATCTATGAAGCTCAGACAAAAAATAATTATAGAATCAGACAGATCATTTATTTCGTCCCGATACGGTATAATGTTTTTTACAAAATAATAATATTTGTATTTCTTACGATTTTTTTTACATAAGACAAAATCGATGCATTTTTATGAAAATAATGTCTAAATCGACGCGCATGAATTTTTTTTGTTTAAATGAATCGACATTCCGTACTAAAACAGCTCATGATTTGCTCTTTTAGAATCAGTCATTTAAAAAAATAAAATGTCGAAATTTTTTTTTTTTACGATTTTTTAAAAAATACTCAACATTTTAATATTTAATAACTTTGTCATTTATGAAGAAAATCTCATAAAACTTTTTTTCGTGTGTAGGATAATATTACCCAAGATCTGTACGAAGAATGAAAAAAAAATTGCTTAAAATTTACGGATTTAAGAAAAAATTGTGTTTTTCGTCTAGTACCCTTTTTGCGAGAATTCCTTTAGCTCGACTGTTCGAAAATAACCGGCAAACAGCTAGCAACAATGATGCGTTGAATGAGATGAACAGACTAAGAAACCTGTCGAGTGATAACTAAAAAGTGAAAAATAAATTGAAAGTAAAAAAACTTTTTTAAAAACAAGCTTTTATTTAAACGCGCTAAAAAGAATAAAATAAATTTTTCTTTAAATTCTTTTTACTATCAACTTATAACGTCATTACACAATTTATATGATATAAAAGCTTGTCGCAAGATTAAAGCACTCTTATTTACTTAGTTTGAAAATTTTAAGAAATTGAAATCAATCAGATCAAGTTATTTAATTTACTTGTTTGTCAGCAGAGGTAAATCTCGCGACAAGCTTTTATATCATATAAATTGTGTAATGACGTTATAAGTTGATAGTAAAAAAATTTTAAAGAAAATTTATTTTTATTTTTTTTAGCTCGTTTAAATAAAAGCTTGTTTTTAAAAAAGTTTTTTTACTTTAATTTATTTCTAGTTATGTTTCTTAGAATCTGTTTTCTATCATTAGGGTGTATAATTTTGTCTTAATATTTTTTTTTCATTTTATTATACTATATATAATATGAGAATTGCTCTAAATGAAAATATGATTTAATTTCAACTGCAAAAGTTAAAAGGATTTTGTAACAATAATCCTCAAGTGTCTGTTTAGAAAAAAATTTCTAAACCTGATTCAAATGTTATAAGGATTGATATAAATTCACTAAAAATTGCAAATAATCAAAAATATATCAATAAACTAAAATATTTTACTCTTCTATTCTAAGTCTACAATATAGTTACAGTTCTACATTTGTTTTTCCAGTTTCATTTAATATTTTTAAAAATTTAATCTTAATTTTTATTTTATAAACATACCATATATCTAATGTGAACTTGTATACAACAAATAAACAATGAAAACATATTTATATCTTAAAATTCAAACAAAAATTAAAAAAACATTGAAATTGTTCAGTAGTAAAGTTATAAACAATAAACGCACAATATTTATAATAGGTTATTAGATTCACACGTACTGAAACACACACTCAACACAGCATATTTAAAAAATACAATACATTGCACTTTCTTATTGTAATTATTTTGAAAGTAGCCAATAATTCATAATGAGCCAAATATAGCAACCCCAAAACAGAGAAATTTGAATTCCAACTCTGTAAAAAATAGGAATAGGTGCTGCCAACGAAATCGCGCATTACTCGTCCGGCCTTGTTTGTTCCTTTTATCTATGATACTTGTATTGATGCTAGTGTTGTTTCCCGCTTAAATCAAAACTAAAACTTTCTTGTTGTTATTTTTCCTTTTTTTCATTTCTACTTTACTTACAAATTATACGTTCTGAAATGGCTTATTGCACTGCATATGGCTGCACAAATATTAAGAGTAAGGAAGAGTGCAATAACAAATCCTTTTTTAAGTTTCCAACCAAAATGAGGAGGTGTGAAAAAATTTCAAGCTATCTCCTCACTCATTATTATGTTCGGATCATTTTGAAGAGGCAAACTTTGATCATCAACTTTTTACCAGTCGGTCGGCTATTAAAACGGGGTCCCAACTCAACTAAGTTCATTTTTGAAAAGCAAGTCTCTCTTCTGGAAGGATTTTGGATAGATGTAAGCCATCCACTTCAACAAGAATGTAAGAATTTCAAATCGAATTTTTATTTATTTTAAGGGAAATTTTATAGACAGCATGCAAACAAAGCTAAAATATGTTAGTTAACTTTAAACTTTAAAGCAAACTTGTGTTTAGTTAATTAAATAATAAAAAGAACTTGTACAAACAGGTAAAAAAATATTTTATAAAATATATTTATTAATAAATATATTTATTAAAATACACACAAAGTAGTCAACAAAGATAAATCTGCTTTTAATTATCTAAACTCATAACACAAGAATCTGATCTCGAGTTGTATATATAAAAAAGTATATTTATATAATTTATTACTACATTATTTTATGTTCTTATTGGACATAAAAATTTTTTTTTTTTGAAGCATTCACTAGAGAATTGGAATCTGATATATGTTACCGGCAAAGTATGAAATGCTGGTATTCTATAGAATGCCTAGGCGTTGTATAGAATGTCTGATGTTTATAGGCAAAGTATGAAATATGAGATTTATTACATACTTTTGCCTAGACATTCTATAGAATGACCAAAGCTGTTAAGGCAAAGCATGAAAAAAAGTAATGATAAGGCTATTATATCTCAATGAAGTACTTCAATTTTTCATTATGAAGCACATTAAAATTTTTCTATTTTCCATGGTGCCAATTTGGCTGCGTTGACCCTAATATGCAAGTACCAGCAGAGTTGACTAAATCTTAGTGGTTGTTAGATGTATTGCATTCCTCAAGTTGGGAAACTATCCATATCGAAAAGTCAAAATATCCATTGTGTCTTTGAAAGATCTTACTCTTGTCGCTCATTTGCTGTCACCATTTCTGCAAAGAATAATTTTGGTCTGAATTCTGTAACAAAGATTTCTCATGAAAGAAAGCTCTTTCGTTTGAACCTTTAAGAGGTTCTCTAAAGGTTTTCAGCATCTCTAAGCCTTTGTGGTATGCTATTTTCCTTGACCTATGAATTCTTTCTCCTCCCTTATAATTTTCTATTAAATGTTTAACATTTGCCCCTATGCATCTCTGACAAGTAATTGCATGGCAATCTTCATCAAAACAATCTTTTTTTAAAATTTTTTTTATACTTTCCTTTTAATTAGGCTGCCTGTGTCAACAACAGCGATTTTAAATCTACTGTGCTCTTTCTAAAAGCTCTCTGAAATTTCAGTATCCCTGGTTTGATTTTGTTTGCTATAGAAACATGAAATTCAGTTCTTGTCAATTTTTAGTTTCTCAGAATTATCTGTTTTGAAATATCTTGTTGTAATCTCTCTTTGCCAATACTATAAAATCAGAATGTAATAAGTGATCAATTTAAAATGAAAAATGGTTTATCGCTATCCAATTTTATGAAATTAAAATAAATTTAAAAGGATAATTAATAAAAAGTAAATAATTATTTATTTCACCAGTATTTTTTTAAGTGATTATATGATCCAGTAATTTTTCTAATTATCCCCATCCCTTGAATTTTTTCAATTTGACTTTGCGTACATTAAATAATTAAGTGCTTATCCATTTTAAAGTAATATGCATCCAGTTTTTGTAATACAGAAGAAGGTCGTTTATCCGAACGTTTATTATCCAGAGCATCAAATATCCAAACCAAAGTCCATATACATTTTCAAATTGTGCAACACTAAACAGTTGTTTCACTTGAGGGCCAAAAGTGACGGAAAAATCTAAGATGAGGGATATTTGGGGAATTTCAGTTGTGTGATTTGGTAAACACCTGCGCTGAATATTAGGTCAGTTTGTTTCCAAGTAAAGGGGTGTATACTTGCTCTTTTCTTGAGTTTTGTTGATGTAGAAACCAGAATGGCATGCTATGCAGAAGACTGGATTTCAAATGCTAAATTATGATGAGATAGTGACTTCTGTGCAAGAAGATTACGACCCTGTTGATGAAGAAATGGATGAAGACGAGGACAACAACAGCAACAACGAGAGTAGCAAGGGTCCATCCAATGCTGACGCATTTTCTGTGTTAGAGACAGCTATGAAGTGGTACGAACAACAATCAGAGTGCTCTCCAATTCAACTACTGCATCTGAAGAGAATCGGAGACCTTGCAGCGAAAAAACGAAGGTGTACATTAGTACAGCGAAAAATAAGTAATTATTTTCTACAATCAAGTTAAAATTGTGACGGTTTGCACCTATTTGGCTTTTTCTTCAAGCATGTTTCCTGCATGTGATGATTTTCAATATTTTGTATAGTGTCTAGTATCATATACTGCATGGACCGCTTTCGGTTATCCGAAGAATCCCGTATCCGAATGGTGTCCAGTCCCAATTGATTCAGATAAATGACGTTCTACTGTATCAGGATTATCCAAGATCATAGTGTGAAAGGTTAGCTGTTTCTGTTATTTAATTTAAGTTAGTTTTCCTATTGATATAAAGTAACATTTTCTTTAATTTTTATTTCAATTCTTTGCAAAGCTCATAATTCAAAGAAATAAAAATGGTAAATCTGTGCAGTGTTAAATTCTTTCGGAACTGTATGTATTGGATTCAACAATTTTAAATGTAAACCGGCCTCCTTCATTTAACACGGTGCTTGTAAAACAGTATTTCAATATTAAACGGTACAAAGTTTGCAATTGTAAGAACACGACTTTAAAAAATTGAATAGCATTTTTGTTTAATAACAGGAAATCCCATTTGAATTTTTATATTTTGTATACTCTGAGAAAGAAGCTGTGTGTAATTTTTGGTAATAGTGATGATGAAAAAAAATTAATTTTGCCATCCTAATAAGCAGTTTCTATTTTATAATAATAACCATTTTTTGAATATATTTAATGTATAAAATTCTCGTGTCACAGTGTTTGTAGCCAAACTCCTCCGAAACGACTAGACCAAACCTTGTGAAATTTTGTGCGTATATTCAGTGGGTCTAAGAATAGGATGTAAACTATTTTTCATTCCGATATTGCAATTAGTTGAGAAGATATTAATTAAAAACCTTAAAATGCCTAATTGTTTTACTCCTGAGGGTTATTTATTTGGCTGAACTTCAATTCCGTTTCGGCCGAGCGAAGATCCCCACATTTTCGACCATTTTAAAATAGACATCCAATTTTTGCTTTTGAAATTGGACAAAAAATAATTACAGAATCGGAAAGATCATTTAAACATTTTTTTTAAAGAAAGAGTTAAAATTGATGCATTTTTATGAAAATTATTTCTAAATTGTTGCGTATGAATTTATTTTCGTGTTATTAAAACAATATTCTATACTAAATAACTTCAAGCCTTTTTCTTTTAGAACCAGGCATTTAAAAAATAAAATGCCAAAAACTTTTTTTTTACGATTTTTCAAAAAATTGTCAAATTTTTTAACTTAACATTGAATAACTTCGTTATTAATTAAGATTATTATACGAAACTTTTGTTGCGTTTGTAGAATAATGTTATCAAACTTCTGTGCGAAAATTGAAAAAATTGCTTAAAAATTACAGATTTAAAAAAAAATTTTGTGATTTTTGTAAAATACCGTTTTTGCGGGAAGTAATTAAAACAGTATTTTTTTTACATTTTTCATTTTAAAGTACTTTGTTTTTTAAATAAATGTGGGAAGTTTCAAAGCATTAACTTAAAAATTAAGCCCTAAAAAATAAAAACTTTAATAAAAAATACGTGATTTTACTGTTAGCCAAGCCTTGGCGTCGAAAAATGATTTTGCACGAATAGCTTTCAACTGTTTCACATGAAACTTCACATCTAACTCAAGGGTTACACCAAAAAGTTCTGACTTAAACCTGCAAAAATCAGCAAATTTGGTGAGTAAAAAAAATACGAGTGAAAAAGTTATTTTTGCTTCAATTTTCGTCATTTTTTTTCTTTATATAATTTTCAAAATTAAATCATTATTGATGTCAGATTAGGATTGAAGAATGTATTCAATACATTTCTGAGATTCATTTAAAATATTTATCTGTATTAAATCAGTGATTTAAAAAATAAAAAGCCAAAAACCTTTTTGAACAAATTTTAATAAAACACTCAAAATACTTAAATCAATTGTATAATAATTTCTTTTATAAAGATAATTGCATGAAACTTTTTTTCCATGTGTCGAACATTTCAAAAAATCCTTAACATTTTACTTCAAAATTTAAACTAGTACTAAAATTTTGTAATTTGAAAAATTTCTACTTTTCTGTTTTTTTTTCACCATACAACTATTTTTAAAAAGGCTACAGTTTCATTTCCGGGGACTAAAAAATTGCATTTGAAAGAATTGAAATGTGAGGGAGTGATTTATAAATTCGCATTGTTCGCCTATTCAAGGGTTTTTAGCGACGGTCCACGAAATTTTCAACCATGGTCAAGTGAAGAGAACGACACCTAAGCTTTTACACTCATCTCCTAAGTACCACACCACACCACGCAAGAACAAATTTCGAAAAAGGGAGTTTTAATGTCATAGTTAAAGAAATCACTCACATCGCGCATACACACACATAAGTGCTATCGTCCTGAGGGAAACAGGAAATTCCCATGGGGATTAAGTTATTCATTCGGTAAAGCCCGTGCAATGCCGGACTAAGCGGAGGGGAAAGAAACAAAGAAGTAAAAGTAATTTCGAAAAATAATATTGGAAGTGCTGATTTTGTGAAGAGAAGGGAAAATATTAAACGAGAAAGCCATGATACACACTCATGGGCACACTCGCATCATACGTGTCACACCCACACAGAAGTTGTGGCATCAAAAATAAAAGAAGAAACTAACATGGGGATTAAGTTATACCCTTGGTAAAGGCCCGTGCAATGCCGGGCCGTGTCAGCTAGTATATATATATATTTGTAATTTCTGTATTACTTTTTTTGTTTTTGATTAAAAACTTAAAAGTTATAACTTTTTTTTTCATTTGTATGTTATACTGGAACGAAATTTCAACTATCATAAAATTTTACACTTAAAACTTAAATGCATTATAGCACAGTTCATATTGCCTTGATTTATATTATAACATGCTTTTGATACATACTTGGTACATATTACCCTCATGTATAATATGTACATACATAATTAATTTAAAAAAAATAGAATAATTTAAATAAGATGTCGTATAACACGGTGTGAATTAACTGTGTTATACTAGGCTACCTCAATATAAAGCTGATAATTGTTTCTTTTCTGCTGCATTTGTCAGTGGTCCCCAACCTTTTTTGATTGGATACCCCTTAAAATGAAAATAATTAGAGAAGCACTGTATTTATATACATATTTTATATACATATACAGAATTTGTGTTTATGGATGACAAGGCCCATCTTCACCAAGCAAACATCGTAAACGAATGCCTTCAATCTGATTTTATGACCCCAATAGAATGGCCTGCATTCTCACCTGGCTTGAATCTAGCATAGCATGTGTGGTACATGCTTTGAAGGCGTTTCAGCCCTATGACCGTGTAAAACATGTGTACTAGAACTTCAGAGAGCATTGCTTGCTGAGGTGAGTAATCTTACCCATTATCAGTCTGATAATTTAATATTCAGCATGCCTAGGTGATGTTGGGATTGTATTTTATCACATGGGAGACATGCAATGTCTTAATTATCATACCAACTGAGTATAATATCAAGTTTTGTGAAGAGTGTATTTTTTGTAATTGCTCCAGGTATCAAAAATCGTTGTTTTTATGAATGGTATCATGCATTGCCATTTTTTTGTTCTTTATCTTTTTTTTAATAAATGATTCTGTTCTTTATCGTTTGTTTTGTTTCTGAATCTTTATTTCCCAGAGCTGGCATTATCCTTACTTTATGGACATGAGTGTATCATTCTGCATCAATGCATAAAAGTAAAAATTTGTAAATGAATAGAATCATTTATAACTACTGATGCTTGGGAAAAGAAAATTAAGCAAACATTCAGAACAAGGCAGTGAGATATTTCTTCTACAAATGTCTCACACTACAATTAGCACCTATATCATTAGTGCATGTTCTCCAATATTTCTAGACAACACAACCGAAACCATTTAGTGTAAGGCACACATCCAAATGTTCAGCAGTTATAGGCTGACTCTAGTTGCAGAAAGTACAGTCAGGTAAGTTATCAATATCTATTCAGTAGAGTGGGACCTCATACACACAGTCAGGTCCTGTCAACTGTCTAAAACAAGCTAAAGCAGTTTTTCTAATTTTCAAGGACCCAAGACGGGTTCTAGTCCAAAATTACACAGTTCTTGTCCTTCAAAATCTCTGCAGGCTCCAGTTTGAAATTACATTTGAAGGTCATATTAATAAAAAGCTTCAAAGAATGAAATGTCTAAATTCTAGTTGTCTACAGTCTGATCAAGAGGGCTTCTTTCTTAGCAAGAAAATCAGTATATCTATTCCCATCAATGTCACAATGTGTCGGTACCCACTAGAAAAGAAATTTTATGAGAATTTTTTTAAGCAGTGAGATATTAAATATATTTTAAAGTATTTAAACTATATATATATAAACATGAGCTTTGCTTCTTTTGTGTAACCACATGAATTGCTGCATACTACTTAGGGTACCTATACTATGCTTTAGAGACCTCTGGCATAGCTAATGCTCACATTGTTTGTTTCATTAATATTGATAACATTTCTATTTTAATTTTTAAAAATTGTAATCCCTGATTCTATAATTTCTAAAATATTTTTTGATTCTTAGGTTATTAAAGGAGTTACTTTGTCTCAAAATGCTTTGGTGATGTCATTTTAATGCATTGTTGGGTTTCTGTTGATAGTGAGTATTGAACTATATGATTTTCTCTATTGGAATATACTGTTTGTTTTGTTCATTTTACTTGACATATTGTCTTATAAAGTATGAGTTTGGTATCCTGCATCAATTCTTAATGGTTTTGTTGATTTAAAGTTTATGCATGTGCTTGACTTGTATTATTGTTTATTTGAAAGTGCCATTATGCATAAATTATTCCTCACAGAAGGAAAGTGAATTCATAAAATTTGCTATTCACTTTTTTATCCTGAATCAGTGATTGTTTTGTAAAAGATAATAGTACTTTTTATTTGATGCTTTTCTTAATAATTGGTTCTTGACATAAATTTGTAGTTTTTATTCTTTGGTTTTATTTTTTGGAAATTATGTAATAACCAATTATGATATCCATAGTTAGAAATTAATAACTCTTTATTCAGAAGCAAGGAATACTGTAAGCCAATTAATTATTCCACACCAGTTAATTGAAAATGTTCAAGTACTGACTAATGGATGTTTGACAATCTTGCATTGTATTTTTCTGTTTGCTTTTTGGCAAGCCAAAGAACTTTTTCATTAGTCACAGGGCTGCTGATGGCTATTTTATTGCAATGAACAATGTTGAACAATTCCAATCATTCAGATTCAACAACAGAAAAAAGGGTGGTTTTCAATTTCTTATTTTTAAAAATGTTTCACCTTTCTACAGATGCCTTTTAAACTTCTATTCTCATTTAATAATTGTAGCTAATGTTAACATTAAAATTTTATGATGTTCTGCTAAAGAATTTTGAGGCGTAACACTGTTGTCAAATTTGGATAAAACGTTAAGATTTTTTCTTGAAGAAAATCTCTTAATTTCTGACAATCTGCCATACTTAACAAATTTTCAGAAGCAAAAACGTACAAATAATAAATTTTAACTTCTCAAGAAAAAGAGTGAATGGAGAGAACTCTTTAAAATATCCCCTGTGCTGTGGAGTGGGATGAGATAAAGGAATGTCTTGTCTTATTTAAACTCGTGAGTCATCTGCACCTGTAAAGTCTATTAATGGGCTGCACCCTTTCCCATTGAATATGAGAAAAGGTTTTGTTCTGTTCCAGACAAGTAGGATATGTCATTTGAAAAGAAATCAGATTTTGTATAATCCAACTAAGTAAGAATTTATGGATGTGGAAATAATTTAATTCAGCATTGATTTTTCATTAAGTAGGGGTTTGGTAAGTCAGTGTCCAACTGTGTGTAATCATTATACAAAGTAATATCTGTGCAATGTAGTATTAGTGGGGTTATTCTATTAAGTCCCATACTCTCTTACTGTTTTCTTGCATGCTGTTTAACCACTTTTATACAACATAAACTTATGGGCTTAGTGCTAAGCTTACAAAGTTAAAACTCATTTTCAAGGCATATTACTGAACTTAAAAAATAAGAAAATAAAATAACTTATTATTAAGATTGATTTCTGAAAACCTAAACCCCTTAAATCTTGTAGTAAAAAAATAATGAAACAAAATATGCAGCAATTTTAAAAGCACTAAAATTAATTTGTAAAAACGTGAATACCTAACAACAAAAAAGAACTAAAAGTAGTAGAACTTAATTCCTTATAAAGATTAAAAACAATGTAAAGAATAGATTTATATTTTATTATTGTAATTTTGTTTAATTCTGCCGTATATGGTTTTACATCTTCAGAAATAAAGCCTCTTGCGTTTATTTTTAATACACACACACAAATGCAAATTTATTGATACCCTTTATCAGTTTCAAAAGGTGTTTAATTATTTATAACTTAACAAGGGAGAGGTTTGCAATAATTTCTAACAGTAAAAAAAAAATTATTTTCTGGCTAATTTTTGTTTTATCTGTAAAGTAAGTTATGTCTATTCCTGTTAGGTATTTTGAACTTAATTTTAATGTAATTCCAATATATAAAAGTAGTGATGAAGCATACTTTTCATGATTTGTAAAATAATTAAAACTATTTATAAAAATAGAAATGAGGCTATGCAAATTTTATTAAATTTTCAGAGAATAAATTAAATATCAATAAATATAGTACTATAATAGGAATAACTCTTGATAGGGAAATCATATCATTTTTTGTCATCTGTGATACATTGCAATGGTCTATTCCATTTTAAAAAAATATGAAAACAATTATTATAAAAGCAAATAGATAAATTAAAATATTTGTTAAATACTTCCATGCAGACATGTATGTGTGTATAATCAAAATTGTTAGAATTGTTGATTTTTTAAAAGTAGCATAAAATGTTAACATTCTTATGTATTGGAAATTTGCTATTTATATGAAAATTTTCAGTTTATATTTAGTGCCAAATGTTTTTGTTGCATAAAAAATTATATCCAAGTTTTTAGTATCCTGAAATTTTCTGTTAGGTGATGAAATGGCTCACTTTTTTCATATACTGAGTTGAAAAATTTTGAACTCTCTGGCCTAATGAGAGTGAAGTGAACTTTCTGACAACAGCAAAAGGTACCGAAATTGCTTTTTAATTCGGTAGTGAGATACTGTGAAACTCTCATTTTATGACAGATAGCTAAAACTTGCAGCTAGTGCCAAATTATATCCTTCAAAGGACAAATATTGGTATTTGTGTAGTTCGTTTGTTATAGCATTTTTGTTTTGTAATTGAGCTTTCATTTAAATGAAATATTTATTTATAGAACAAAGATTATTTCCAAGGAAGTTTATTATGCTTAAAAAAGAAACTGGAAATTAAGTATTCTATATTTCAGTAAAGGTTGAAACAATATTGGTTCTGATGTTTTAATTTAGAGTGAGTAAAAATTATTCGACTTTTAAATTGAAAATCAGCTATGCATCTTCCATGTCTTAGATATTAAATTATTTTTCTGATAAGAACAATCAATGAATCCGTATGTATTAACATAAGTTCTCATTTTGTGGGAGGCAAATTTTTGTAAAGGATTTGCTACTGGAAAATTTTAATGTGGTGTATTTAATTAAATCATTCCAGGTAGAAATTCTGTAGTTGCTAAATGTCACCTGTTATATTTTGGAAGTAAAAGTAATTTTTAAAATAACTAACAATTCTACGTTACTAGTGACTACAGAATTCATGTGTCTTGCCATTTGTTTTAATTGTTATATAAAGTCACATTGCTTATAGCTTTCAAAGTATGAAGTTAAATCAATGGATAGATTTTTGTAGAATTAAGCTGCATAAGGTATTTTTTTTGACTCTACCCTAAATTGTCGATAGCTTAAAATTACTCATGACTCAAAGTACTACACAGTCTCTTGTCGACTAATTATATATTTATTTTTCATAACTTCCTTTTACGTACACATCTAGATTGTTGGGCTTGCACAAACATTATGCCTGGCATGCAATGTTACAATATTCAATAAGTTTCATGGTTTTTACGATATTTTTATATTAAAAAATGAACCCTATTAAAATAATTATTACTAAAATACACACAATACTAAAAAGTTTAGTTACAACAAACTAAAATTAAATAAAATCTTGTAATGCAAGCAAAAAAAAAATTCATTCTCTCATGGACAAGATACAAATTTTAGAAATAAGTCTTTTGATTAAACCATGCTGAGTCTTGATCTAGACCTTTTATGCTCAAACCCTAATTCGTTATCCTTTTTAGGAAATACTTTGATCAATCTGCCTATTAGCCATTCTTTGACTGCTCTTTGATAAGAACTAAATCACCCACTCTAGCATTGTCTTTTTTAAATTTCACTTAGATCTCTGTTGTAAATTAAGTAATTATTACTCCATCTTTTCCATATAGACTGCACAATTTTTGTTAATTTCTTACATATGTTTAATCTATTGGTTTCTATGTGTATTATATTTGGTTCTTTAATGGAAATAATTGGTCTGCCAATTAAAAAGTGTGCCAGGGTCAAAACTGACAAATCATCTAGATCCGTTGGCAAAGAGGTAAGAGGAGGGAAATTCAAAATTCCCTCAATTTGAGTCATAATGGTTATAAACTCCTCATAAATAAACCTAGAATTGTCTGCCTCGCGTTTAAAATGGAATTTAAACGACTTTACGCCAGTTTCTCATAAGCCGCCAAAATTTGGTGCTCTGGGAAGGAGAAATTTCCAATTTATATTTTCATCTGCTAAGAAACGAGCCAATTCAGAATCAGGATTTATCACCAAATTGTACAATCTCTTAAGCTCGGCCATAGCTCCTATAAATGTTTTACCATTATCAGAAAATATAAGAGAGGGTCTTCTAGCTATAAATCTCTTTACAGAGACAATAAATGCCTGAGTTGTTAAATCTGACACTAATTCAAAATGTTCAGCTTTAGTGACAAAACACACCAAATTTGAAACGTATGTCTTATATAAACTACATTTACGTTGTTTGTTGCTCTTGATCCAAAAGGGTCCAATAAAGTCAACACCTCTACAACCAAGAGGAAAATTTTCCCTAACTCTTTCTTTAGGCAAATTGCCCATTATTTGTTCACAAGGTATAGGTTTCACTTTAAAACATACACAACAATCATATACTATTTTCCTACATGTATTGCATCCTCTATAAGGCCAAAATCTCTGTCTCACTTGATATAGTAAGGTCTGTGGAACTAGATGAAAATATTTTAAGTGAAAATATTCTACTACTATATTTGTTAACTTATTGTTGCAAGGTGATATTGTAGGAAATTTGCATTCAAAGTTCAAATTCCTATTACAAAGTCTACCACCAACTCTCAAAACACCATTTTGATCTAAGAAAGGATTTAAACTTTTTATTAGACTATCTGCAGACACTCTATTATTTTCTTTCCAACACTGTATTTCTTTTAAACTCCTGTAGTTGCACAATCTTGATTAAGACTAGCTCAGCTCGGTTGATCTCCTGGACATCTAAAGGTCCTCTCTTTTTTTCTCCTCTACAATTTTCAATGAACCTAAAAATAAAACTTAACAGTTGAATTATTTTAGTGTACTTATTACTTATATTTAACATAAAGGTTGAATTTGTCGCATTTAAATTAACACAGCATGTTACGTTACTTTTTAATTCACAGTTAAATTCATCACTATCAGTCACTGATGAAACAATATCCTTTTTCGGGTAATCTTTTGTTGCTAAAAACGTTGGTCCATTCCACCACAAAGAGTTATTGTGCAGACTTGACGAATTGAGACCTCTGGTTACGAGGTCAGCTGGTTTCTGTTCCAAAGGAACATGATGTCACTGCTCTGCATTAGTCAGATTGCTGGATTGGGGAAACTCAATTTGGCACAAAGTTTTAATCAGTCTAGTCTCCTTCTCGATCCACGCTAAAACAATTGTCAAGTAGCTCCACAAGTACATGGGAGGTGCATTCATTTGTAAGGCAGTCTCATTTCTTTTCATCGGCTTTGTAAGAAGAACGGCAGCACACAGCTCGAGTGGCGGAATTGTGACACTCTTCACAGGTGCTACTCTGCTTTTACTTGTAACAAGCTTCACCTTTGTTTCGCCATTTGGCGATTGAGAATGGTAATATATCACTGCTCCGTAACATTTCTCTGAATTATCAGCAAAGCCTTGAAACTCAACTCTTGTCGCTTGAGGATGCACAATACATCTACCAATGCAGATACTGCTTATAATGTTGAAGTCCTGAAGGAACTGATGCCACTCTTTGGCTCTCTCAGAAGGCGACTCGTCGGTTTTAAGACTCCAAAGACTGCATGAAAATCTTGGTCCTTGCGAATACCGGACCCAATAGTCCTAATGGATCGAAAAGCCTAGCTACTATTGAAAGGAAACATCTCTTGGTGTAGGAATCCTTTAAATCAACTGCGATTTTGAAAATAAAACAGTTCTCTTGTGACTTTCAAGGCACTCCCGACGTCTTGGTCTCTATGGTATTCTCGAACTCATAATCACTGATGATGTTTGAAGCCAGTTCAGGATGGTTACTACCCCACTTGTGCAATTGCATTCCTCCTTTTTCCAAAATGCCAGAAAGATTCTTCAAGGCCTTGGCTTCCATTAAAGATGATGCTCCAGAAAGAAAGTCGTCCATATAAAAATTTTCTTTAAGAATAGGTGCAGCCAAAGGATATCTCCTCTTCATCTCTTGATAACTGCAGCAAAGTTTTTGTTGATAAAAAGGGAGTGCTTGCAGAGCCATGTGTCACGGTTTTCATCTCATGTTGGCTCACATGGATGAGTATCATTCGGTACATCATCTTCACATAAGCCATAAATTCATAAGGATGTTCTCTAAATTTAATCATTATTTTAAACAGGTCATTTTGAATCAGTCCTCCATTATATTGGATTGAATTCAGCGATAACCCATTACTTGTAGGATTGGAAGCGTTAAAGAACCATCCTCAACTTGGTTGTGCTCTTTTCTGGCCAAAGGATGCGATGGTGTGGCATATAATAGACGATCTCCGAGTTGTCATTTTCTGAGGCAACCTCTTTCATGTGACTAAGTTGTAAAAACTCGTGTGTAAAGTCTATACAACTTTAGGTATTGAGAATCTCTGATTAATCGAGTCCACAGCGCATTCAGTCATTTTAGAGCAATGTCCCTTGGCTCACCTAAACAATTTGGTTCGATTTTAAGGGGCATTTTAACCACATACCGACCCTCAACATCTCTAGAATGCATTTTAAGGAAATGATCCTTATAGAAAATGGCTTCTTTATTTTTAGTTCGCTCTACCTCAATGTTTTCCGATTCCCAAAACATTTTTAAAGTCTGGTTTGAATCTCCTTTAATCCACAATGAACCCTTTTCAGTATCCAAAAAACTATTGCTCCCTGAAGCCACAAACCCAAACACAGTATTTTACAAGCTTATATTTAACTTACAATGTATGTATGTATTTGTTCAGGTGGAATCTTGCAACTCAATTTTGAAGCTGTTATCTTCAACCCATTGAGCTGAAATTTTGTATAAACGTTTAGTTTGGATGACAATGCATGTTTTGACCATTTATATTCAATATTACAATTAATTAAAAATGTTAAAAAACTAGTTTTAGGTGCCATCTTCGATATGTCTGCATTGTTGTAATAATGTTGTTACAACAATGACAAAAGTTGTCGTCAAAAATCTGTTTTCAGCCAAACTGGAATTTCATAATGTTGCGCTATTGACTGTATTAATTAACTTTGTCTAAAAAAAATAATTACATTTCTACAACGTAAAAATAATCTAATTTCTACAGCGTATGCTATTTTTTTTACAAATTTCTATCTATTTTCTTGGATTTAAATTAAAAATAATAAAAGTAGAGCTATTTTTCGAGTAGGTTGGTACATTGTATATCTTTCTCAACACTGCCAAGTTAAACTGAGATGGAGTATTGTAGAAATTCTTTAAAAAATTTATCTAACTTTAATCTATGAAACTCAGACAAAAAATTATTACAGAATCAGAAAGATCATTTATTTCGTCCCGATATGGTATAATGTTTTTTACAAAATAATAATATTTGTATTTCTTACGATTTTGTTTAAATTTGTCAAAATAGATGCGTTTTTAAGAAAATGTCTAAATTGTTGCGCATGAACTTTTTTTGTTTAAATGAATTGACATTCCGTATTAAAACAGCTCCTGCTTTGCTCATTTAGAATCAGTCATTTAAAAAATAAAATGCCAAAAACTTTTTTTTACGATTTTTCAAAAAATACTAAAAATTTTAATTAAACATTTAATAACTTCGTCATTTATGAAGATAATCTCATGAAACCTTTTTTTCGTATGTAGAACAATATTACCCAAGATCTGCACGAAGATTGAAAATATTGCTTAAAAATTACAGAATTAAAAAGATTGTGTTTTTCGTCTAATACCCTTTTTACGAGAACTGATTCAGCTAAACCAGGGATGGCGAACCAGCCTTCAATGAGATGAACAGGCTGAGAAGCCTGTCCAGCGATAACTAAAAAGTAAAAAAACTTTTTTAAAAACAAGCTTTTATTTAAAAGCACTAAAAAGAATAAAATAAACTTTTCCTTTAAAACTTTTTTTACTATCAACTTATAACGTCATTACACAATTTATATGATATAAAAGCTTATCGCGAGATTTACCTGTGTAGATAAACAAGTAAAATAAATAACTTGACCTGACTGATTTTAATTTTAAAAAATTCAAACTAAGTAAATACGAGTACTTAAATATTGCGACAAGCTTTTATATCATATAAATTGTGCAATGACGTTATAAGTTGATAGTAAAGAAAGTTTTAAAGAAAAGTTTATTTTATTCTTTTTAGTGCATTTAAATAAAAGCTTGTTTTTAAAAAAGTTTTTACTTTTGATTTATTTAAAATAAGATTAGAATTTTGAGAATGAATCTGCCCACTACGTAATAATTCATAAGAAAATTTCTGCGCCCAATAAACAATCAATGGATCTGGCACATAAAAAGAATCATCTGCTAAATTAATATTTTCAGGAATTAATCTTTTCACATTTAGATTTTTAACTGGAGTTAAATCAGTAATTCTATCTTCTGCTAACATTTTTATTCCCTTTTTATAACTTTCAGTTGTTACACAATTTTTAACACATATGGACAAGTCATTTAAATACATTAACAGAATATTTACTTTTTCTTTTCTTAATCCCAATTTTTCTACGAATTTGTTAGTTATAAGATGCGTCATAGAACCGACATCAAGCAAAGCTCTTTTTTCCCTCTTTTTCTCCAAATGAATTTTGAACAAAACACTTAACAGAACTTAGAAACACACTTGGACTTTCCCTATTCTCCCCGTTGTTTATTGCAAAGACAGCATTACTATCTTTCACCAAAACCTCTCCAGGAAGGAAAGGATTAAATACTCGCGTCTCACCATGTAACGAAAGTGATGACCTTGACCCGCTGTTTGATGGATGGGAAGCAAAAGCGTTACATTCATTCTGGGTTGTTTCAAAGTTTGTTTTTTGTTTCGGGAAATTTATGAAGATATGGTGCCTCTTTGTGCATAATTTACAAGTTTTTGGCTTTACACTTCAAGACTGTACAGCTCACTTTTAAACACAGAAAGTATAGTCAATGTTTTTTAACTGTCTCAATTCTATCATTTACCGAAAGTTGATTAAATTTTGTGCAAAAAGAAATAGCATGGTTTTCACACCAATATAAGCATTTAGACTCTCTCATTGACATTGGACAAATAAACACTCGCTACTCGTTTTGGTCTTTTCCACTTGAACCCACTCTTAATGAATTTATTTTGTCTGAAACCCGTATTTATCGCATTTCTACTCAAAAATTTTGAAGACATAAATAAATCCAACTCACGACCAAGCTTATCCGGCTTGTACCAGTTTTCACCCATTATAATATTTATGTAACTAGTTAGTTCTTGATCAAGAGAATTAATTATCTGATCGGTAACAATTAATTGGCACAACTCATTAAATTCCGTAAAATTTCTCAATTTGCAATAGTAATCAATAATTGCTTCAATTCTAGACGCAAACTGAACATAATTTTCATTCGCTAATTTTTGAGACCTTCGAAACTGATTAAGCAATACCCGAGGTGTTGGCTTATATTGTTTTAACACTAGTTGCTTGATTTTTTTTTTATAATTACCCAGTTTCTTTTGCTTAACATAAATCATTAAAGTTCCCACTTTTTCTCCCAAAATATTGAATAACATATCTGCTTTAAATCTCTCTTCCACATTTTTTGTCTTAAAAACTTTTTCTAAAGACTGAAAAACAAATTAAAGGCTTCTGTGTTAGAAGGGACAGGTATTGTTAGAGTTTTTATACTTTTGATTAAGTTTTCAATATCAGAAGGGAGAGATTCGATATCTTCACTTTTACCTTGCACTGGGGACGGTTTATATCTAGCATTAGGTAACTCTAGCTCCTTTTTTCCAAAATACCTTGGCTTAATGCTAGATGCAGAACTGAGGTTTACCAAGAATATACAGAATGTATCGCAAAAGCCTTTAAAGAAGCTCAATATTCTTCGAAAACTTTGCGGTTCGACTTGGGGTTCTAAACCAAAGACACTCCTAAACACCTACACTACACTTATAAGACCAATCCTCGAATATGCAGCACCCGTTTGGACTCCATCAGCTTCTACCTCAACAGAGAAACTAGACTGTTCAGTATAGGGCGTCCAAAATTATCATCGGAGCTGTGTCCTCGGCAAATAATGTGACAGCTGAGAATGAGTGTGGCCTGCCATCATTGAAAGGCAGGAGGAAACTTGCCACCATTAAATTTACAAACAAAATCAGAAGCTGTGGCGAACAACATATTTCCAACATCACTTTTCACTCCTGGACAGCTAAGAATAGGCTGAAGAGATTTTCAACACTTCAGTTTGATAAAGACTTCAGAAACAACATTAACTTGAATCACACAAGCCTTGACATCATTCAAGAACCTTGTTTTCTAGTCAAACCACCTCCTTCTGCCAAAATATTTTTAGACCTTCTTGAGCCTTGCACGAAAAAGGAATCTAAGGACACAATTAAAAGGAAAGGCATGGACACAATTATGTCTTATGAAGCCTCGTTTAGTAATTGCCTACACTGACGGTTCTTCAGACTCAGAGTGCAATAGGGGTGGATCTGGTGTCTTACTTAAATACCCAGATAATACAACTTCAAAGCACAAGGTCTCCGCATGGCAAATTGCTTCCAACTTCACGTGTGAGCTCATAGCAATTAGGACAGCCCTAGATATTTACCTTACATGGACAGATATCGCTAATTCCGACGGCATCATTGTTCTCTCCGATTGTAGATCTGCTCTTGAGGCCATCATGAAAGGAAAAATGAGACTCACCCAAGAAATCAATTCTCTTACTTTCCATTGGTGCATTGTGCAAATCATGCACCCTCCAGTGGATCCCGGCCCATGTTGACATTGAAGGGAACGAGATGACCGATTTCCTTGCCAATGAAGCCAGAACCCTTGAATCTGTAACTTCTTCGACTACAGTCTTTGATGCCAACGCAGTGACAAAACAAAAGCTCTGCTCAAACCTACAAAAAAAATTCTCGCTGCCAGAATTAAATTATAGCCATGAAATTGCAACAACAATAACCAGACTAAGGACAAAACATTTTAAGGGCATGAAGATTCTGCCCGATGGATCCAGATCATATGTGGAATGCGGGCACTGCCCAGGCAAGCAACTAGATCCCAAACATCTTTTTAACTGTCCTTCCATTGTTGGTGCCCTTTTTAAAATAGACAATGTCTACAGCATGGACATCCTACACTCGGATCGGGCCATGGCAGTGAATCACGCCTTTGGCAATATTTGACTAATTTCTATATCTTTATTTTGTTATATACACCTTTGCACTTTGTCATACACGACAACAACAACAGCTCCTTTTTTTATTGTTCTAGCTTAATTTTTTCAAATTCAATTTTAACCTTTTCAGATCCTAATTTAAATTTTTCTAGTTCAGTATTAGCGTTCTTTTCAGCCCAAACATCATCAGTTACACTTTGTAGAAACTTTTTATCAGTCTCAAATATTTCATTACTCTCAATTAATTTTTTTAACTATACTTTTCGGATTTGGAAGCTTATCTAATCCTAACTCCTCGGCAACCAGCAAAAGCTCGTCCTTTTCAAGACTTTTAACTGTCGACATTTTTACATGTTACATAAATTTGTAACCAAAATAAGAACCAAGAAAGTCGCTCGTACTTTGAATTGCACTGGACTCTCAGAACACAGAAATATTCTCTTTGAGAGAATTCTCACTCAAGAAAACTCAATTTTCTTTTTGTGTTGAACAGTTCTTAGTCACAAATTTCTTTCATCACCTCCAAGCTAGCTCCACATGCTGTTCCACTCCGGTATGCAAGGAACAATGGTTTAACTCTACTCTAATTTGTCGATAGTTTAAAATTTCTCAAGTACTACACAGTCTCTTGTCAACTAATATATATTTATTTCTCACAACTTCCTTTTACATACACATCTGGATTGCTGGGCTTGTGCAAACAGCCTTTATTAGCCTACATCTAATAGTATTTCTAATTTTTGAACCAATAGTTTAGATTATAATTGCTTTCTCTGTTATAAAAGAAATTTGCCTTTCTTGTTAACATGTATTTAATTTTGATGCAAGCAAAAGTGATATATGTATTAAGTGTGGAGAGAGATGTTCTAATAGGAAGCTACCTCCTGATTGGGAGCAAAAAACGATTATTGGGTGTAATGTTATAATGTTTTTCCTTAAAAGCATTTGCTGATAAAAAAAAATATTTGTCCTTTTCCTCTAATCAATGAATATGTATGGTGTACTACTTTTTGTATGTATTATTTTTATGAATTTCCAGTTTTTTACCTGGTATAATGGGTTGGAAATATGTATCCAGCATATCTTGTAAAATTTCCTTCTCTTCTGTAAAAGGTCTAATGATTTTCAATAACTTTATATAGAAGAAAGATCGGGGAGGGGGGAATGTTTTTTGAAGTAGAATACATAAAAGGCACATCAATTATTTACTTATATCATTATGATACTCATAAAACATTCAGACAAAATTGGAATGATTACATATTTGATGCAGATCCAAATGCAATGTATTTTTAAAACTATCTTTTACCCGCAGCTCCGCTTGCATTGATGTCTTTAAATAACTGTCAAAGTCATAATCAGTATCATTAGAAAGTAAATAATATAGTATAGTAATTTTTTTTATTGCTTGACTAGAACCAATAAAATTTAAAAATTGTAAAATTGAGCTTAGTTTTAAAAAACTGAAAACGTAATTTATTATAATTATTAAACAACAAATATTCAATAATTTAAACTCTTAATATTTTTAAAAATCGAAAATATCTACGTCTAATATATAATTCCTCTTTAAAAGAACTCAAAACAGAATATTATTGTAAGATGCTACTGTATACCATATTATGTGTTCTTCCGTGAGTTGCGAATTAATGAAGATTTGGGCATTGGACACACCAATCAGGCTACATATAGTTGGCCATGGGAAAAACATTGCTTTTCCAAATGCACCCCTGCTATCTGAAATGTTAGCTTTGTTAATAGTGTAATGTGCTGGTTAGAAGTGAATGCTTAACAGTCTTCTGTCGGATTAGTTTTTATAATGCTAAAGGGTTGCCACATTCCGCCAAGTTGCCGGTGCAGGCGAGAGTGGCATGCACCGCACACTCCACCGCAGTGTTTCACTTCCCATACTTCTCCGTAAAACGTACAGTTCTTCCATACCTTGTTTTGGTTTCCCTAGTCACAGGAACACAAGGCTTGTCACTTCGAACAGTCTCTGTTACCACTGGAGGCTGTACTGAATCACTTTCAAGGAAAGCTGGTTTAACACGATCGATAGAAATTGTTGACTTTCGACCATTAATGTCAATGTCAAACGTTTTATCCGTTCGGTGAAGTATTTTGAAAGGTCCATCGTAAGGAGCTTGTAAGGGTTTTCTCACGGTATCATTTCTGATGAGGACGTGGCTGCAATCCTTTAACGCTGGATGGACGAATACTGATCTCTTGGAATGATTTGAAGCTGGGGATGGTCTGATGGAGTCGAAATGACTTTTTAGGTTCTCAACAAGCTGTATTGGTGACGAGTCCATTGGCGAAGAATCAAAAAATTCTCCAGGGAGACGAATTGTTGTCCCATAGACAAGTACTGCGGATGATGACTGTAGATCTTCCTTATAAGGCGTTTGGAAACCAAAAGTATAGTCGGAAGAGCGTCAGACCAATGTTCTGTGTTGTAGGCCTTGAGAGCAGCTTTCAAGGGACGGTGCCATTCTTCTATCATCCCATTACTCTGCGGATGGTAAGGAGAAGATCGAATTCTGCGATAAGCCTTTCTTTAAGTTCATTATATTTATTTGTGGCTGGGGGCTTAAACAAAATATCTGAAAAATATTATCCTCTATGTTTCTTGATCGATAGCTGCAATAATATTATTATACTTTGTTTCATCATTAGTAATTGCTGATAAAGCAAAATTACTTTCCGCCTGCAGAAACCACAGTTTGATATTGTTTGTCCAAATTGGGGGTAATTTAACCGCTATTCGGGCAATTTGAGAGTCGTCGCTCTGCATGTTTATTTTTAACGATTGTAAATTTAATATATTAAATCAACTAGAAAAATTATTATCAAAAACGACAATTTGGATTATTGACCTATATGAATTGCATCCTTAAACCAAACGACTAACCATAAACACTTACTTGAATCATAGCCACGTGTAGCAGTAATCCAGTCGAATAACCTTTATATACCTTTCGAAGGTTTTACGTTCTGCAGTCTAGGATCACCAATGTAATGTGCGGGTTAGAAGTGAATGCTTAACAGTCTTCTGTCGGATTAGTTTTTATAATGCTAAAGGGTTGCCACATTCGGCCAAGTTGCCGGCGCAGGCGAGAGTGGCATGCACCGCAATAGCAACAGTAAAACTGGAAATTGAACTCGTTTGAATTGAAACGGTAGGTCAGTGGGGATACTTGGAATTCGAGGTATGATAACACTATCCTTTTTCATGACATGGTTTCAAATATTGGCACCAAGTATATTCTGCATCAGTTTTGTGATCCAAAGCCTCATTCCTTTACATAGTCGAGGAGCATCAAGATTTTGCATAACTTGTACATTTAGTTGTAATTGAAGTTTATGTGAGGGTACACCCGAAAGTTCAAGGGAATTTAAGAACTCCGTGGGATATGAAGTACTTTGTTCTTTATCCATGATTGTATTCACTGATAAATATTTCTTCAATTCCCCCCTCCCCCGCACGTCGTTTAAATTTTCAATGTTGATTTTATGGACAATGTCATTGTTAGGCGCCAATATTGATCTTGCGCGCAACCTCTGATCCCAATTTAAATTTTGTTGCAAGTCCGGGTAAATTTGAGCAATAAGATTTACATCATTTTCTTCAACATTACAAAATTCTCTGGAAGTAAAATATAACCTCCAGCATTTCAATTACGTCTCTATATAATGTTCCGAATCTACGTCATTATGAAGATGCACTCTCATATTCGTTTTCAGAATGAATTGTTCAACTTTTCCCCATAAGCTTGAATTCACCAGCTACCATTCCTCCTATAATATCTGTACTATCTCGTAAATCCTGAAGAGTCCGACTAAAGGCTTCTATAGATTTCTTGTGAGACATCGTACTTTCATCCCACACTAAAAGCTTACATTGTGGAAGCATCCTGCCTTGAGAGATATTTTTCTGAAATTTCAGATGAGTGAATCTTCAAATGCAAGATTAAGCGATAATTTTTAAACAGAATGTGCAGTATGACCGTTGGTCAGTAAAATCGCGGCTATACCAGAAGAAGTCATAGCAGCTGCTATCTTCTGGGTTTTTTTGATGGTCATTAATAATAAGTTTCGCCAAAACGTTTTTCCGGTTCCTCCAGGGGCGTCGAGAAAAAAGAGTGCACCAATGCCGGATTCTATTTTACGTAACACTTTGTTCTGGAGTTAATTGAGGGATAAATTCTGTAACTGATGCAATGCTATAAAATCGTAGTTTAATTCTCAAGCAATTTCATTATTAAAGCTATTTCCGTCGACACGTCTAGGACTAATTCAAAAATCATATAGCTTCTTCCCAACGATTCTGAAAAACTTTATTGCATTTTGTTGTAGATGTGTTCATTGAAAGGCATATTCGGTTGTTTTTCGTCGCAAAATATCTTCCGCCATGTAGTCTTTGTACTTATTCCAAAAATTCAAAGTAATAAATACTTTCAAAACTAATCAAAACTACTATAGTAATCAAAACTTTTTATGAAACTGTCAATTAATATTACCATAGAATTTTCAATATCACGTGCGAGCAATTCGCTAAAACTTTCTTTCGTTCCCCTCTATAAAAAGTGGGAGAAAATTTATATTAAAATATCTGGAATTGTCGGAATAGAGAACTTCTTAGCCAACTTGGCGATATTTCGCAAAGTTTGAGTTTGACATTTAACAAACGTAACGTAATAAACGTTAGACGTTTAATAAAAAACCATTTAAAAAAGTGCTTTTTGTAAAGATGCTAAATTACACTATCTTTCAGTATTTGTTACAAATGTGAGAATTTTTATTCAAATTTCCATTATTGACCCAATGCATAATTTTGCACCAACTTGGCGGGAAGAAAGCAACTTCAACGTTTTACCCGCATAGCTCCCGTTACCATGGGAATATTGAGATAAACTATACCTTATGTTACTCCCTGATACTGTAGCTTTCCATTGGTAAAAGAATTTTTAAAATCGGACCAGAAGTTCCCAAGATTAGCCGGAACAGACAGACAAAAATTTTAAAAATTGATTTTTTGATATAAGTACCGTATATACCTTTAAATGCATTTAATAAAAAGCTGCTAATTTGAAATTTCAAACAGACACTTCAATTTTATTTATTTGTATAGATGTGAATTAGAAGAGAGAAAAGCTCAATTTTTTAATTCATTTTTATTTTTAATTGCTATATCTTTATTTTTAAAAAATATAGGTATTCTAACATCGGAACACCTGATATTTTGTTATAAATGAAGAGATATTTTAAAGAATAATAGGCCTTGCACTTCTTAAGAATATTTATTATTCTCTAATGGGTCACAAATATTTTAGCTTAATGAATTCTTTTTATTATAAGAAATCTCAAAATTTATGCCACATTTTAATTAAAAAATATTTCTAGGCATGCTTAAATAAAACTTGGTTGAAAGAAATGGCTATTTCCCTTGTGTATAAAATTATTTCATTTATGGCTTTTTTTTTTAGACAAAATTAGTCAATTTTTTAGAATCTATTTCATCTCAATAGTGGTAGAAGTTAAGAAAAAAATATTACATCAATTAATTTGCTTTGAAAAAAGTTTAACATTCGAATGTTTTCTCATGAACTGAATGATTTTACATTGGAAAAAAATCTTAAAGATGTGAAAAATTTGGTATATTTAATATAGTTTATGGTGTTCTCATTATATGTATGTCTTTGTGTCTATAAAAATCTCCTTTTCTTGGAAAGTGAAATGTTTTAAGTGTCAAAGGAAAAATATTTCACTTTGTTTTAATGAAAAATGGAATGCGCATAAAATTTTTATTTAAGTGTTTGAATCTATATTGTTACGAATTTTGTATAAAATAATGTAAATAATTTGTATTTGGATGTGCAATGCCTTTATATTACTCTATGCTATATTTATTTCATGCTAAAATTGTAATATTCACAAGCAACGCCGTCCCTTACGTTATAATGGCGATTAAATGGGAACTTGGCGAAATATTGGCGATGGAGCCAAGTTGGCATCATTTTTGGCGACCAAGTTAGTGACATTGGTGACCAAGTTAGCGAGTTCGGGAACCTCTGGATTCTTCTAGAAATTAGTAGAGAAATCCACTAATTTCACGATCTGTGGCACGAGCGCATCTTTCCAGAATTTTCGGCCTCTGCTATAAATAGAGAGAGACTCGCCACAACAGTCAGTCTGATTTTAACCAGCGAGTAGTTAGCACTGTTTTGATTAGCGATTAGAAGACTTGCCTTGAATTTGATAAGCTCGGCTGTGCTTGTGAATAGTCATTTACATACGTGAATTTTAGACACTGCTTATTGTGTCTAAGTGCTGTTGAAGGTGTGAAATCCTTCTGTTATTTATTCTGCGAATTTTGCTGTTGAATCCTGTATTTTCAAGGATTGATTTACGCCAATGAATACTTCTCACTCTTAAGGAATTGCCTTGTTATTTACGACTGATTTTGCATAAAATCCTCGAACCCCGATCTACATAACAATATTATTGTTCAGTTTTTATTAATACTTGAAGCCACATTCGATTTTAACTCATGGTTATGTAACAATTAGCCAGCTGTTTTGTGTCAATGGAGTCAAACTGTACTTCCATTATACACTAATTTAACAGCCTTATGTGCCATTCGAAATTTTTTTTGAAGTGCTGAGATTTGCGTAGGAACATGCATTTGTAATATGTCGAGTATGAATATTGTAATCTTTGTTTTGCACCAAATTTTCCTCCAACCTCATTTAGTATCTATCCAAAAACGTACATCAGGTGGAGAAAAGTCTTTTAGATGATCTCCTTTATATGTTTCTAAGAACAAAAGTAAATAATTTTTAAACGTTATTTTCATGGTATATATAACTCTTTTGAATATTGTGTAATTATTACATCTCTAATCTGTATGTTTTCTGTATCAAGTTCAAAGTAGTAATTTGTTGGCAATAGACTCTTGAGAAATAATGAAATTATAACAAAATATAATCACATTTATATAGAAAAAATGTCATAATTGCATTAATCTAACATTTTTTATTGCTGTTATAAAATTCAGGTAATTTTTTTACAAACATACAGATATAGAATTTCAACTAACTACACAGTTAAATTTTCTTTAGTCTTCAAATTCCCCATTTTATTTGAAAAATCTTGGTATTCTCATTTATTTGAAATTTTTCACTGATAATTCTTTTTTGTTGTTGTTGGTTGTTGAAAAATTCAGTTTTAAAATCGTCAGACAAATTTCATGGTCCATTGCACAATTCAAATAATCCTTGCCTTCAATTCTGTAATAAAGGTTTAAGATGATTTTTGATGTTCAAATGTACAACTCCAATTAATATTTTTAAATTGTATCATAGTATCTTCAAATAAATTTTAGCTTTGAAGTATATTAAAACATTTAATCTTGGCTGACATTTGATACCTGTATTTAACAAGTCAAGTAACTTTTAGTTTAAAATAATGTATGAAGATATGTTGATCAATTTTATTCACCATCGTGTGGGATTTATATGAATAGATTCCTTCACCATAAGATAATTTAACAATATCATCCAAATTAATTTATTAAGGACTATTTTTTAAATATTGTTACGAGGATTTTATGCAAAAGCAGTCGTAAGCAACAAGATAGTTCTTTGCGAGCGATGTGTATTTATTGGCGTAAATCAATCCTTACAAATACAGGATTCAACAGCAAAGTTCACAGAATAAATAACAGAAGTGTTTCTTCACACCTTCAACAGCACTCAGACACAATAAACAGTGTCTAAAATACACGTTTGTAAATGATTATTCACAAGCACAGCCGAGCTGATTAAGTTCAAGGCAAGTCTACTAATCTCTAATCAAAACAATGCTTACTACTCGCTGGTTGAAATCAGACTCGCTTTTCACTGGCTGAAGCCAGACTCGCTACTCCCTGGCTTAAACCAGACTGACTCTTGTGGCGAGTCTCTCTCTATTTATAGCAGAGGCCGAAAATCCTGGAAAGATTCGCTCGCGCCACAGATCGTGAAATTAGTGGATTTCTCTACTAATTTCTAGAAGAATCCAGAGGTTCCCGAACTCGCCAATGTCGCTAACTTGGTCGCCAAAAATGATGCCAACTTGGCTCTATCGCCAATATATTTCGCCAAGTTCCCATTGAATCGCCATTATAACGATAGGGACGGCGTTGCTTGTGAATATTACAATTTTATCATGAAATAAATATAGCATAGAGTAATATAAAGACATTGCACATCCAAATACAAATTATTTACATAATTTTATACAAAATTCGTAACAATATACATACATTAATAACTTTATTATAGATCTCTCAAAGTATTTTAAATACTAACATCTGATAATGTTTTATAAAGCTTTCTTTGACATATCTATCACATTGTTCATTGATAAAATATTCACTTAAATATTGATGGTTGAACACTTCATATGCATATTTTAATTCTGTTTTTGTATTTTCTGATATTTTTTATACCTACATATTAATGGCACTAAGTTCGATTTTCTAAAATTGTCCTTTCTGAATTTATCTTTTTTGATGTTCAGTTATTTTATTCATATGAAGTTTACCAGCATAGTTGTATGTAAGTTTTTCACTTAATTTGTGAAATTCATCTTCATGTGATGTTGTCTTTGTTCATAAGGATGGAAACTTTTGAAATTTTTTGATATTCTGAAATGAAATCCTGATCAAGTCTAATTTACATTCTATGAAATGTCAAACAGTTTTTGAAACCTTGCCCTTTCAAAATCTTCACTGAATTTATTATTTTTAGACATCTGTCCAATTTATATTCATTTATATGTAAAGTTAATTTGTAAATATTTTTTAATTTGCATATTTGGAAATTAATGCAGCATTATCAAGTAATTCAAATAGGGAAATTGACTAATTTTTCATTTATGTCATAGGAATAAATGCATCATTTATTAAGATCAATTTCTGATACAGATTTTTAATTGCTTTCGTATTCCATTTTTAAATGAATAATAATTTTCACATGCATATCTTTAGTGAGCTGCATTTGAGAAATTATGAACTTCGAAGTCAATGGATTAAGATCCAGAGAATTATCTTTTTGATTATAAGTATAATTTCTTCTTGTATGATTAAAAAAAGTGGCACGAAAGCTATCTGTATTTTAAAAATAGTTAGGTTTCTTTCATCATGTATATTTCTTATGCACATAATACTTATAGAAAACATCACTTCTAATTTGAATACAACTGATTTTTTTAAAATATGGATTCCTTCAACATCATTAATACCTTTTAAAATTAGTGCATTCTTTTCAAAAGTCTCTTTTTTTAATGTCATTCATACAATAAGATCTTTTATATTTCCTGTATCTTTACCTTTAGCATAAAAATCTTCATGTATGCAATAGTTAATATTAATTTTTACTTTTTGGAATTGAACCATTTTATTTCATGATCTTTTTTTCTAAAATCAAATTGTAAGAATTATGTCATGCATTTTGAGGATCAATGGGGGCTTTTGAATTTTTTGAATTCTTTTTTTCCCTTTTGCCAAAATTATCTAAATTTAAAACCACTTGGTGAAACATAAGGTATCATTTTTTATCGAATTTTAAAAAATTCTTTAAGAATACCAAATTATGTTTATAATTAAAATGCACTTTAATAATTCCACGCTCCTACTCTAGAATGACATTTTAAAAGCCATCTTTATGTCAAAAGATGTAGTTAAGATAAAATTATGCTTTCTGTTATAAGTCACTTAATTTGTATTTGCACAAGACACAATTAAATTGTATTGTAAAGTTTATATCGCTTTAATGTAGTAAGATAGTTCAAAATTGCATGAAATCTACAAATTTATATGTATGTTTTAGAAATTGATTCACTTTTAAAACAATATGCAATATGACAAAATTGTCTTTGTTTTAAAATGAAATTATATACCTGCACTTTTGATTGTAACTGAAATGTTTACTGCAAAAAATATCGCATCGAAAAAAATTTAATATAATTGTGAAATATTAGTATAGATTTTTATCAAAAAGCATAGTTGAGAAACTGACTCGATTTATTTTTTGATGAATAAAAATTTGCGAGAATTCTATTTCCAATTACCATTTCATGTTCAAATTTTAGAATATAAAGATAAAAATATTTTCTATGAGGTACCAGACAAAACAATGTATAGCAAAGCAAAACTAGATGTAATGACAGTCCTCTTATGTGCAACATGCTGTTTTTCTGTTCAGCAATATAAAAAGAAATGAAACTCATTCCTGGGTTAAAGTATCTTCCAGCCAGGACTTAGATAAATCAATTTCAGCTAAAATTCACATGTTTGCTGGATGAGATTCATTAACATGTTACACAGGCATGCAAAACTGAAGTTTTTGGTGATTTTTATGTAAGTCGATATGTTTATTTTAAAAATGTGGCCATTTTTTTTTCGATGTCGGGATTTTTGAAAACTCGATATCAATATTTTTGCTAAAATCCTATTTTAAAAGGAATTCTCTCAAAATTTATGTACTATTTAGCAACAGTCATTTTTATTCAGTTAAATCTATGTAAATATAAATTCTTGGTAAAACATTTTGATTTTTCAAAAAATTGATGAAAACCGCTTTTGCCAGATCTCACGAGTTGCCTTTGGTTGAGAGAAAAACCAGAGGTTCCTTTTGAGGTTTAAACTTTTTACATCCAATTATGGTACAATTTCTAGAAAAAAATTACTAGTATACTACTTTAATTTGTTTTATTAAGGTTACTTGCTTATAATAAACGATTTACCGAGAGAAGCAAATTTTATGCCCAAGTCCATGAAAGTTAGAAACAAATTTCAAGCTCCATTAAAAGCTGAACAAAGTTTGTATTTAAATATGTACTCTTTTTTAAAAAAAAAAAAACTTTGACATTTTTTGTTTGTGTTCAATTTCAGGCCCATCTTGTGTTAATATCCAATAGTAATCAGCGAGCATGTTTTTATCCCATCTTCCTTGATACTTGCACTCCATATCTTTGATGATGAAACCTTTTTATAACCCTGTTCTTTATTAATTTATTCTAGATTTTCGGGAGAAAAGTCCGCATTTGAGTAAAGGAATTGTATTTTGGACCCAAGCTTCTTTGTTGTCATGTGGTTGTTTCAAATTCTGTATCCCTCATAAGCTTGCAGATATTTGAACCAACAAAGGTTCCCTCTTTCTCAACTTGACTTCAGATAAATCTGGTATGTTTTTTGCACTGGTATGTGAAACAATCACAATCTTTTGGATTATCCGTGTCAAAATGCTTACGCCTAATTTTATGTGCATTCTTTGGCTAAACTAAGCTTTTCAAAATCACGTTCTTGGTACCTGGCTTGTCTTTTAAGCCATTCTGTTTTAACAATGTTGAGTCTTATCATGGCTGCCTCACTCACAAATCAAGCCTGAGAACGTTGTGTATCGACCTTGTTGACCAAGAAGCATGGGGATTTCCAAAGCACTGCAGATGGTCTAACTGTGGTCGGCATCTTTTATTTTGTTGAGTATGATAGTCAGACTCATAGTTTTCCTTTAAATGCACCAATTGTCTAACTGGTACAGATGCATACTGGCTTAAGTGATGAAAAAAGACAGCTTTAAAGATCCTTTACAATGAATCTATAAACAAGCTTTATTCATTTTTATTATAGGTGATATTAAATTTGCTCATCAATCTGAGAACATCTGAACAATAGAACATGTAATCATTTTCCTCCAAGTACTTAGCAAATTCTTTTCCTCAACTCATGTACCAATAAAAAGATGTTCCTTTTGCCAATAAGTTTGTCTTTCAATCTGGATCTGTCTTTACTAAAGGCACAGATATGTAGTTAGATTGTTTAATTCAACCAAAGAGAATAGCTGATGTGAATCTGCTGCAAAGGGCTTATATTTTGTATCAGTTTTGAACTTGTGGTGAAACTATTGGGAGAGTGATTGCAATGGGAAGGGTGTTACAGAGTGGCATTCTGTATGTTTAGACAAGGTAGAATGAAGGTTAGTCGTGGAGGGGGAAAATTCAACACTGAGAATAGCTTTTGATAAATACTCATAAAAATTAGAGTAAAATTGAATTTTTCAAGAAGACTTACTACCTTGATAGAAATTTTTCATTATAAAATTTTAAATCATCTCCAAAAACTACAAAAAATTGAGCTAGTATTTTCCTCATATTTTTTCAATCGCAGGCCTGTGTAATTTGTGTATAAAAACTGAAATAAAAGGAATTGAGTAAAAACTTAGTGTGAAGAATAATTGAAATATTACTGCAGATGGCCATCAGTTATGGAATGCTGGATGCTTAAGATCAAACCAAATATGGTGGATTTGGAGTTGGGTTCAATGAAGTCTCTGTATTTATTATTTTAGGTAAGTACACACTGAAAACAAATAATGAAAATTCAGGACAAATTACATGGACAGTTTTTATATCAACTACAATTATTCTTCACCTGACCCATTCAGAAGTTGCTAGACAGTGCTTCCGCCACTTGGGACATTCAGAATTGAGTTATAAAAGCAAGCTCATTTTATTAATTTTTACCTTTGATATATCTGCTATTCATCTTAAAATATTTGAATATATGCTTCCATCTCCTTGCAATCTAAATCGATATGTCCCAATTGTCCCTTACTAATAATTAAGATAATCAGAAAATTTTGCATTGACAGCACTACTTTTAGAATTATACAGCTGAACAATTTGCAAGAATTAATGTTAATACATGCAGCACGAATTCAGTTTATATTTATATTTTCCAGTCTAAATTACCATTAAACTACCCAGTAATATGAAAATAATTTTAGTATTACATAGTGGTGGCCAAAATTGTGTGCACTTTTTAAAATTGTTATGTTTTTTCAGTTTGCATGATTATAGAAAATGCTATGTTGCACAAAATGGAGAGTCTTTTATATCATTTTAAAGAAAATTTAATACTAAATTCAATACAAAAAACAAAATTCAAATATTTGTAACTCAAAAAAGGTTATGCTGTAATAACTACTGATATGCATTAGATACTGATGATAACAGGGAGTTAGTAGAATAGCCTGTGCTTAGTAGAATAGCCTTAATTTGTTTTATTACATCTTAACATCGACGTTTTATTGAGCTGAAAACAGTTCTAAGCTCTTCCTTCATTATTACATGATGCAAGGAAACAATCATATCATCAATTAGTTTCTTTTTATTTAATGGGTACCTCGTTCGGACAAGAGTTTTCAAACTGTACCATAAGTTTTCGATTGGATTATGTTTCCTGGCCAAGACAACAACTCAATGATCTTAGAATGATTCCAGTCTTTCGATTACTTTATTGTGCAGCAATGAGCAGTATCTTCCTGAGAAATATAGCATTGTTGATAAATAGATCCCTGATAGAAAGTAGGTTTCTAGAATGGTGTCAATGTATTTTCTGACATTCAGCGCCCCATTGATGATGTGAAGGCGACCAATACCATCTGCTAATGTGCACGACAAAATTCTAAATATATGTCACTATTTCATTGTTGTATGGATGCAGTCAGGATGTAGCATTTTTCCTGTTCTATGTCTTACGTATTACTACCGATTTGTTTCGTCCCTCTATATAACTTGTGATCAGTAATCATTTGTCCAATTAATGTGTTAATTTGACCACTGGGATCCTTTTAAGCACTGCTGTAAATTGGTATAAGGCTATTTTCATTGGATTCTACCTCTTAGTCTAACATCTGCTATTCTTCGGATTGTTAATGAACTGACAAATACCAACATCATTCAGATAACTTCTGATGATTGTTGATTGCATAATTTTATCTTGGAGACATGCTATTTTTTTGTTGTTGTCATAAACAGATGTGGAGCATTGTTTTCAGCCTTTTCCTGATTTTCTTTATTTGTCTCTTGGACATCTTAAACAGTCTGTAGATGCAATCACTGACCCACCCACCTGTCTTGCAATTTTAACATTGGAAAGATCACTTTCTCATCACACATCTCCTTCTAGGAGTCCAATCTGCTGTCATAGCTTCTGGACTTAATATCATTCTGGTTAGGAAGCAGTTCTGATCTCAATCCTACCGAAAACTTGTGGCTTAGTTTGAAAACTTGTCCTGAATGAGGTACAAATGAAATAAAAAAGAACTCATTGATGATATAATTGTTTCCTGGCATCATGTAATAATGAAGGAAGAGCTTAAAACTATTTTCAGCTCAATGAAACATCGATTTGAAACTGTAATAAAAAAATAAAGGCTACCCAACTAAGCAAGGATAACTGAATGCTGTCATTAGTATCTAATGTATATTGATAGTTATGACAGCATAACTTTTTTTAGGGGTTGCAAATATTTTAATTTTGTTTTGACAGGAATGCGTCTCTAATATTGCTTCCATAGTGGGAGGCAATTCAAAAAGATGAATTACAAAATCGGGAGATACAGTTTGGTGTTGCAGCTACATATCTATCATCAAAATCCAAAATTCAATTACACCACTTGATAGCTAAAGCATCAAAAAATTCATAACACTAAGTAAGGACTGACGCATTGTGTGTGTTGGTTTGGGAAGCGCCATCATTTTGCTGCATTTCGACATCTTCATTTAGTATAACTTTTGACTTGGAGAAGCTACGATGTTCGTTTTAGTTTCAATTGCCAGCTCTCATCAAAATCTATCAATTGTATGTAAAATAGTCACAGTGAATATAATAAGGTGTTAAAATAAAAATAGTTTTATCAAAAATATGTAATGTCAGCCTGTATGCATCAAAAAGCTAAATCCAAGTACATAGATCCTGTACGGCTGGAAAGGGCTTCTCAAGAGCAATCCAGTGGTACCAATAAAACACCATATGACCGTGTTGATCAGTGCTGGAAACATAAAAGAATGAATGCAGCTGAGAGGATTAATGACTGTGCCAGTGCATCTGCTGCTGGGGCAGTTGAAATTATGCAAGTAGATAATGAAATCGCTGCTATATTAACACCAAACTGAGTAGGCATTGATTGTGTACGAGCGTCATTTATGAAGACACATTGGGCAGCAGCTAGTGTACGTTTCACTATGATGTTTGTCAACAATCCATTTGGACATAAGTGTGATGTGCGTGATCGTCTATGGTTTCTGCGCTCATTGAAGCCAACAAAAGAAAAACACTTATCGCTGCTTAATACTTTCCCTGAAGAGCCATTGACTGAAAACTGTGTGACATGTGAAAAACTCACTGAACTTGGACAAAGTGCTCATGTTGTCACGTTCAAACAGATTTGTTTATCGAGATGAGTACCAGAGATTGGCCCAAAATTAGTTGCCAAATAAAAAAAGTTTTGTGATAGCGTTCCTTATCAGTGTTGTCTTATGCATATCAAGGCCATTAATGCACAAAACTTGGTCCCGCACTCAGAAGACATCTCTACTGATTCCATAATAAACCTATCTGATTATTTGGCAATCAGCGAGACTTGGATGGAAGATTCCATGCCAGTGAATGTGCCTGTTATTGATCTGAGATAATATTGTAATACTGCTAAGTACAGACAAATTGCAACTACATCATTGGTGGTGGTATCATGATCATCAAGTTTCAAAGCCGATGAAGTCACCATATATCGCAACATCAATAGCTTCACGGATTGAAATAGAGTTAACAATGACATTTCAGAAATTTTTTTGGGAATTAAAGACGGAAAGGCTGGTGATATCTGTTTAGTAAACATAAAGGTCAATGGCATCTTCTAATTCATACTCGGGTGTGTGTACATCCATCCGGGCACAGTGTTAGCAGAAATGAAACTCTTTATGTAATGATCACTATTTAGATATTCCCAAAACATTGCTAAAATTATACCTGATCTTGCTACACCAATTATGATAGTCGAAGACTTTATTGTTAATGTCTCCCAAGACCGCTCATTGCCTGGCTTCATGCTCGGCGAATTCTATTTGTCTTACATCGAAACTTCAACAATGTTAGGTAATACCTGTATTGATTTAACGTCTACCAGAAAGCTGGATGTACCCTGTATGCCATTTGTGTCGTATTTTTTGTATCACAGAGCTATAATTAATAAAGTTATATATATTATAACATAGTAATTATTTTTTTACATGATTTTTTTCCTGAACACATTGAAAAAAATAGTTGCCATCATAAACAAAACATGGAAACTAGAAGAACTTCTTAGTGTTCAAACATAATTATGACATACATAAATAATTAGATTTTATATAAAAAATATTACCTGTTACGAGACGTGTTCACTTACAATTCACGACTGTGTCCATGACACAGCCACACCTTTTTTTTTTTATTGAATTCAGTATTAAATTTTCATTAAAATGATATAAAAGACTTTGCATTTTGTGCAACATAACATTTTCTATAAGCATACAAACTTAAGAAACATAATTTTAAAAAGTGTCCACACAATTTTGGCCACCACTGTATATATATATATGTGTATGTGTGTGTGAGAGAGCGGTGGTAGTCTTTTTACATTAGAACCTCATTCAATAGTTTTTTGTTCAGTAGGTTTGTCAGGGTACATTGTCCGTAGCTAATAAATATGGTGGTTTCGATATTCTCAACCCTTAGTTTGGTACATTACAAAACATTTAACCATTTTGTTCTTTTTGAAAGATACTATGTAAGCTCCTTCCTTGGCACAAAGAGGAGAGTATGTCATACATCAAATTATCTTTTTCTTCTTCAAATACTCTTGCATGTTGAGGTTATCTTGGGCTTTTTTTAAAAATCCAAAACTCAGGATTGGGTCCTTCTTTGCCATAGACAACTTTCTAAGCCAAGCATGTGATTTGTAGTAATATGTTTTCTTTCTCCACTGTTTTGAATTTCTTTTGTGAAATATGCAGGTATGGCTAGGTTGTTGTTTGACAGAAGATGTTCTACATACTTCATCCATTCCAGGTGATTTGTCGTCTTGTACTTCAGCCTATTCTGATGTGCTAGAATGTATCTCGATGATATTGTCATCGATGACCAATAGTTTTCCCACTGCATCCAATATTTTCTCCAAAACACAAATTCCTCCAAGCTAGCATGTTTTTTACAATAGTTAGCTAGACTTTATGTCTGGTTTAAAGCCTTAATAGTATAATTATCAATCACCTGATTATTACATAAAATAGCTTGAGAACGACACAAAACATGTGCGTCAAATGTCTGTGTACACTTGAAAAAACCTTAATGATGATGGATTGTAACTAAAAATTAATATTTTTTAAGCTGTTCTGTTCTTTCTATAGCATATTTGGCAGGGATTCAACTAACTCAGTTGTCTCTTCTGTGGTTTTATGATCCATTCTTGTGCTATGACAGCTTTGAGCATTTCTTCGGATGTTATTACATAATTTCTGATTATCCACTCGAGTAAATCCCACAAATGTTGTATTGTGCTTAGTTATGGAGACTGGGATGGCTTATGGAATTGGTCCAGGACATGGTAGAACAGTCGATTCTGTTGATATGTTGTGTTTTCCCACAAATAGTAAAAAAGTGCATTTCCCATTAGAAAAATATAAAGTATCTAGTTGTTTTTTTTAAAGACATATTAAAGGAAATAAAATTATCTTGTCGAACTCAGGATCAGGGCCAGACCGTGACCTTTGGGAGCCCTGGGCTAACAATATCTGGGGCCCCTAAATAATTAAAAAAATTTGTGTGGGAAAATTTAAAATATTCGAAACTTTAGGTTTTTTTTTTATGTCAAGCACTTTAAATACGTTATAAACAATAACATGATTTATAAAAAACTTTTCTACACTTTTGCGCTGAAAATTCTTTTATTTGCTCATCACATTTTAAGTCTTTACTTAGATCATTACTAATAGAAAGAAGTTATGAATAATTTAGTCTAGTATTTGTCATTTTTGTCCTATATTTGTTTTGTATATAGGACATTTTAGAGAATACACGCTCCGCCTCACAACTGGGGGAGCGTTATCAAAATCTTTAAAATGGTATACCAATTTGGGCTCAAAGCTTAGGCTAATGACAGACGTATCTCTAGCCCGTTACCATGATGAATTTCGTGGGCCTCGATCTGACTACGTCAGACAGGTGGCATAAGCAACCAACTTGGAAAAAGATCAAGTTTCTTCCCAAAAATTAAATTGAACATGTCCTTACAGGTGTAGGACTCTAGCTCTGTTTGTCTTAGATAAGTTTTGAATTGAACACTCTTTCATTTACTAAATGTTGGTCAACATCATTTGAATAGTAATCAATAGAGAGTAGGGCATACACTCTTCGAATCAGCGTTCTCCTTACTTTGATCTTGCAAATCCATCAAAAATTTTACTTTCTTACAATATTCTGCATATACTTGACTTCTATTTAAATCAAGGATTAGCTTATCTAACGCAACAATAAGCATGTCCCTTTTAAATTTTTCTGTCCCATACACAGCTTTTTCTATCGATTTATCTGCAAATTTTGAAATAATTCGTCCCTTGTTCACATCGCTATATTCTGTTTCGACACTTGGACTTAATTTTTTGGTCTCGGCTTGATACTCCTATAGTTTTTTACCTGATTCTCATGGACATTGCTTATAAATATTTTTAATGGCATATTTAACTTATTTTCTTCACAGATGTCCAAACCAGGAGTCTGTAATTGTTGTTAAGTGAATTAAATCTTTCTAAAATTTCTTTCCAATATATAAATAAAATGGCAGTTTTGAGTTTTCTTAATTTATTAAATAAATATACTGGCTCTCTCTATTCGAAAATCAATTTTCTCATTTTCATTGTATTTGAATGTTTTAAGAATATTTATGTTATTACCATAATTATCTTTTAAGGCTTCAACAGCCTCATAGTGACAAGACCATCTAGTCTGACTTAAACTTTTTAAAGTAAATTTCAGTTTAATTTCACGATTTTGGAAGTTCCCACTTATGGGTCAGAGCAGAAAAAAAAACATATATTTGTTGCACTTAGCCAAAGAAGTTCACGATTTCATTTGCAGCCTTAACTGATTCTGCACCAACAAGATTAAGAGAATGTGCAGCACATGGCTCATGATTATCGAATTTATTATTTTTCCTTTAGAATAGCTTGCACACCATTATTTTCGACCGAACACATTGGCAACGTTATCAAATGACTGTCCTCTACAATTATCCAATAGCAGTACATTTGTTTCTAAAAACTGTTGTAGAGAATTAAATAAGTATAAGCCAGTATGACTACTAATCTTAACTAATGAGACACAATTAATTCATACACTTTTCCCCGAAAGCATTATCGTAGTACAATAGTAATTTGGTCATTTTGGGACAAATCTGGTGTTGAATCCAACACAATTGAATAGTACTTTGTGTCATCGTCATTTATTTGAGTTATAATTGTTTTAATAATTTGCTTGCCCATGATCTCGATTATTTGCTCATATATTGTTTTTGATAAATACGATATTAACGTACGATTATTCGGGTCGTAATTATCGCTGTTCAATATGTTCCGAATGAATGGGTCGAACTCTATGCTAGCAGTTCCAGGGCACCGATAAAATTACCATTGTGGGGAGAACCAAAAACTTCCTTCTTACCTCTAAATGCTAAACCTCTTATATCTAAATGCTGTACTCCCGCAATGACACGTTTGAGGACATTGTGGTAATATTCTGTACCTTTCTCAGTTGCTCCTGTAACTGTTCATCTAACAAGAGGAAGGCACGGCTAAGGAAATTCATTTGGGGACGAGATTTGGTGTAATAGTAGCACTTCTTTATGGTGTTCAACCCTCAATGTAATAGCGCTGAATACAGTCAGTTCTGACAAAATAGCCTTCAAAATTTATACTTAGCTTTTATACTATTAAGTTTTATTCAGCTCCAGCAATGCAGTGGCGTAGATGGTAGTGCACGTCTGTTAGGGTTCGAGTCACGCAGTTGTCTAGCTTTGTTTTTTTTTTTTCAATTCATTTAATTATTTTTACAATTGAATAAATTTATTTAAAAAAGGTTTATAAAATATTTTACATAATTATTTTATATTCTATAAACTAAAACAATTACTATAATTATATAAATATTTTATTACATTTTATAAATATATTAATATATTAAATAATATTTTATATAATTATTTTGTATTTCAAAAGTAAAATAGTTACATATAGTTTTATCATTAGATAAAAAATAGTTGTATAATATGTAAAATTGTTTATGATATTTTATTATTGTAATTATTTTATAATTATATCAAATATTTGATAAGAAAAATTATTTAATTTTAAAATAATGAATTTAAAAAAAATAAGGCAAGTCTACCGTGTGACTCAAACCCTGACCGATCGCGAGAAATGCAGGTGTGCTATCACCTATATATATATATATATATATGCAACTGCATCCCTGGAGCTTATTAAAACTTAATTGTATTAAAGCTAAGTAAAATTTCGAAGGCTATTTTCTCCGAATTGACTGCCCATTCAGCTTTATTACATTGAGGGTTGAACATCCTAGTTCCCAAATGAATTTTCTTAGTCATGCCCCCCCCCCCCTCCCAATCCTAGTAAAACAGACTTATTTTCTTTTTATGTCAACCAAATTAACATTGAATTTGTTATGTTCAATAGAATTTTCATGATTTTCTAAACAACTTGTTATGTGTTTCCAATAAGAAAAGCCGGATGTGCATTGAGAATTCGTTTTGGAAAAAAGTTTGCAGGTCAAACAAAAAACACTACCAATACTAGTTGAATAAAATTGCCAAGATCTTTCCAGCACTTGGCTATTTTAAAGTTTTTAAATGAAATGATTATTAGAAAATGATCTCTTTTGTTTTCTTATTTTGAAAGTAACTAATTTTATATATGTGAAAGGATATAATCAATAAAATTATTATTTAGCGATTTAGGTCGCGAACTCGTGTCAACGTATTTCTTAAACTCAAACCCAACATTTTGTAAACACTTTTCGGTCAGGGCATTGACTGGTGTCCTCTGGCTGAACAATATATTTTTTCAGAAGGCTACTGGTCGTCGAGATCTTGCAAATTTTCAACATTAGTAATTGCTTGTAGTGTTTCACCGCCTTCTTTGGCCAAGTTCCTTTCCCTTGTTAATGTATCTGCGTTTGTTACATTCTAGTTACTTTGTTCCATTGTAAAAAAAGTTTAAATTTTGAAACATTTAACTTTTTCTTTTTCTGGATCTAACAGTAATTTTCGTTTTTCCGCTCCACTTTTATATTTTTTGCCTGGCATATTTATATTGTTAACTAAGGACTTGATTTTCCTACAAATAAATTTAAAATTTAGGTCATAAAATTACAAAAACACAACCAACTGTCCTTATAAACTAAAAATATTCTAACAAATTTTTACAAAACAATATGATCTATTTCTGAGGTAATTTTTAAAAAATTACCTAGTTTATTTTTTTTTTTAAATCGTTGTCTGTACTCGCTAAAACCTAAAATGCTGATTATTATTATTTACTGGCCCATTAGTATAAAAGGTTTTTTATAAAAATAAACTTTAGAATTATTTGACCCACTTTAAATAAGTATTGTTTTTCGTTGCTATCCCTTATTTGCTGTTGCTACCTATACTTAAAAAAACCGATTTATTACAAAAATCAAGAGCACTTTACTTTTATCCATAATATTCGCGGGAAATCTCCATAATTCACGTAAAATGATTATTTTTTTTCATCCTGTGAATGTAGAAGTAATTAAGTTACTCATCACAAATTTTAAGACAACATACATATTTATGGGAAATCCTGATGTTTTCAATCTTTGAAAAATTGAAAATACAGAAAATACCTAATCATAACTTCAATATTTTCCTACTTAAATAATTTAGAACTGTGCTTTGGTACTTACTTCACTTGAAACTTGAATAAACAGGTATCTACGTATCTTTTAATTTTGAGTATTATGCACAGGTCACAGCATCAAATCAGTATATTGTTGTAACTTAGAATTAATATTGCAAAAAAATAAATGGCTACAGAAATAGTACCACTACGTTTGTATAAATGTTCAATGCTCGTTGGCAGCATCCTATGATAGAGCCTCTGTCTATTAATTATTAGATTCCACGTATTCGGTGGTAGAGCAGAAGAACAAAAGTAAATTGCTCTTCTGCTCTCGAAAATAAAAATAAATTTTATATGATAATTCGGGTATTTTATTTTTTGATTTGTATTTGTTTACTGGTTTATTATTTTATTACTATTTTGATTGTAAGCAACTTTTTCTGTTTGTTATCTTTAATGGGAAACGGGGCCCCCTATAACCCGGGGGCCCTGGGCTGCAGCCCATTAAGCCCGTACGTAAATCCGGCCCTGCTCAGGATAGTAAACAATAAACTTTTAAAAATCTAGGTAGTAATATATATATATAAAGATAAAATGCTTTATAATAAAAGCTTAAAAAATATTGCAAAATAAAGTTATGTATGAATAAAAATTTCAGTTTCTTAATAGCAGGAATGAGCTTTAAATTCTTGTAAGTATACAAACATTTTAGAGAATGTGAATCCATTTCACATACACGTTTCTTTTTGATTCTTTTATTGTGACTCTTGGAACCCCTAGATATGCCTTGTGGAACCAAAGGGTTCCATGGAACACAGTTTGAAGACCACTGGTTTAGGAGTTTGGCTTCAATATTTTTAATACAAGGCATAAAAGCAGTTCTTAAAATCTTTAATTGTGTCTTCAGTGCTGGCATGTTTCGTTTCAAAGCACCAATCCTGTTGCAGATGCCACTATGTTATTTAAAGAATCTTAGCATCTCTAGCACTTTTAATCAGTTCAAGCAGACACATCAGCTATAATACTTGATTTGACATAGGCACAAAAACCATAACAAAGTAAACATTACAGTCAATTAAAATTATCCCGATGAAGCAATGCTGCTGAACAACACGTCTTTCAGTGCTTGGCTCACAGCAGTTATTTTTCGGGTTTTGCTTGATTGCTTGTGCAACAATTATTCTTCCTCCATGTTTGATAGCCGAAAAAATGTTCTTTTTCTTAAGATCTGTGCAGAAAATTTTGCAGGCATACTCTTGACCTTTTTGATGCCGCAAATACCAAACGTGCAATTGAATGTATTCCTTTTTTCCTAGCAAATATGTGTCCCATTTAAGTGTTTTTTAGCAAAGGTCATTCTCTTAACTCTGTTCACTAGAGAGACGAACGGTTTCTTGACTGCCACTCGGCCATCATAGCCATCTTTTTTTCAGTTCTCTTTGAATTGTAGTTAATGTCACTTCTTTCCCCGAATATCTCAGTAACACTTTTAGCTATTTGTGAAGCTTACACAGTCTTGGATTTATTATTACAGAGTGTATTGCAGATTAAGATTCTCGAAGTGAAACTGCAGACTGCTGGCAAAATCTTGGCTTAGATGTTAAAATTTTAGTTGATTTGTAGTTTAAGAATACTTTTTGAATTAATATCTCGTATTAACAATTTCAGCCAATTAATTTAAAAGATCTCCCTTTTTTAAAGATCTTTCTTTTAGTTATACATCAATCACTTTTCTGTTACCTACCAAGGAATCAAGCAAGCATTCAAATATCAAATTCCAAATAAATAGTTATAAAGGCTTATAATTATTTAAAAACACAACTTGGTGTAATTCTCTCGAATTTAAAGGTTTTTTTAGATGCTCTATTTTGTAAGTGTACACAGACTTTTAGCTGGGTGGTTGGTGATTATTTAGTGGACATTCTTGTTTTTTTCAGGTGGGTTTTGATGCTTGAATAAGGAATTTTTGAAGAATCCCTAAGAGGTATGTTGACTTTCTGAAACGAGATTTTAATTGTAATTATAGCATAAACACGCAAGATGATTGCCTGTACACAGACTTTTGGAAGCATGTGTTAATGTTGTATAACCTTTCGCTCTTTCATGCTTCGCGGTACATATGTTTTCCCTCTTAATTCTTATTTGTATATTGTGTGGTGGTACATAAAACATACCACTTGTTTGCATGCCTCAGAAATTGATGCTAGATGATGCATTCTCTAGACCACCACAGAGGTCATCTCTTAGCAGTTACTCAAGTTTTCAACAGATGTCAGAAGCTAATTGTATGCAATAGGTTTATGCAGCTGTGATATTTGATACAAATCAGGTAAGTAGTACGTATATTATGTAACTAAAGTCAATATTACAATAATTATTACCTCTCCTGTGTATTGCTAGTATGAAAATGTGAGTCCAAAAATTGTATCACCACGCTATTGAAGCCATCTTCTTTACAAATACAAAATTAATTCCACTTTTTATTTTTTTTGCGATAATGGACATGTTTATTGTTCCAGATAGATTTGTTGTAAGTTTCACTTTTAAAAAAATATTTATTAGAGATTAGTACATTATTAAAGATTATAGTACATAAAAAAATTACACAATTGTCCTAAATGAGATATAGCTCGGGTTCAGGAAAAAATAAACCCTACAAATCTCAAATGTACAAGTTTTTTTGGGGGGAGTGGCATATATCATTTTGCAATTTGCCACTAATTTCAGATCTGATAACAAATCAGTTTTTCAGATAATTGAAGTTTTCTGAGCTTAGGCTTTGGTTTCGGTTTTCATTTCAAAGCATTTTTACACTCATAAATTGAATTAATTAAAAATATTTTTGAGCAAAATCAACTCTTTCCGTGGGAAAAGGTTATTAATTTCTGTTTTCATTATTAAAATTGTTTCTGCTTTAGTATGTTTTGAGTCCTCATAGTTACTTAATTGAGATTGATTTCAGGGTCAATTTTTGTCTTAAAAAATAATTTATATAACTTAGAAGCTTTATCAGCAATTTCTCCAGTTGAGAAAATACCAGGGCCAAAACATTATCAGGTTGCTATGAGAAACAATATTTTGAAGGGATGGAATACTACTGAAAATGATAAATCTGAAAATGCTCTTTGTTGATACTGCAGTTAGACTTCCGAATACAAATATTGAAGATAAAACTGTTTATCTCCAGCATGTGCCACGCTTTATTACAGCAAACACAATGTAGTACAATATGATAGTATTATAAAGTCGTGCAAGAAATACTCAAACTTGCCTCAATTTAAAACTGAAAAAAAAATTATGTATAAACTTGGCGATTTTTAGCTTAAGGAAGTAGCATCATTATTGGGCACATAAATGCTTTGTATTTCAAAACTTTTGTGAAAAATATTAGGTTAAGACTAAGCTGAATAACCTGTCATCGTAACAAATGCTATAAATATTATACAAATATATATTTTGAATTAGAAAAAATGTTTTCAGTCATATTTAATTAAAGTAGTGTTTTAATGTGGAAAATACATTAGGAAATAACATATTAATAAATTATAGCTTTACAGGCATTATAAGTTTTTGTTTTATGCCTTTACAAACTTACCATGTGTTTTTCTCAGATTTTTTAATTTTGAAGATGTGTTTTCTAAACCTTGAGGCTTCTTTTCTGTTCAAGGTAGAATCTTGAAATTTTTTTATATGCACTCCCAAACATATTCTCTATAAAAGTTAGAATGGAATTAAATCTGAGATATCTAGCTATTTCTTAAAAAAATGCTAAAGTTAATATTTTTAAAAATTTCGTGTTTTCCAGATTTAGCTAGAAAAATAATTATTAAAAATCAACAAGGGAACAAATTTTCAAATCCATACTGACTTTTGTTCGCAATAAACATAAATAAATGACTAAAGAACTTTAAAAAGAGAGTATTTTATAAAAGTTTGGAAAAAATTCAAAAATCTTTAAATTTGTCAAACAATGGCTGGTCAAACTGACTTTTTATTTTCATAATCAGCTTAATAATATAATCTGAATGTAAAACAAATTATTATTATTGTTGCTGTCTCAAAAAATAGTTTTTTTGGAAAAGGGTACTGTGTAGCCTTAATTAATTTATAACCAATTTCGTTGTATATATATATATACACTAATAAGTAATAGTTCATATAAAAACCGTAAAGTGATTTATTCGAGGTATTCCAAAATTTGGGAAAAAATAGTATACTTCTGGTTGTAAAGTCCTTTAGGTTCATAAGAAATGCCATTTCCTTTAAATAAAGAGTACTTTTCGATGTATGAAGAAGTTTAATTCTTTTCTCTGTTCATCCTTTTTTTTTTTAAACTCATTTTTATACCCGGCGTATAACGCACACCCATAACTTTCGATCAAATTTTTTTGAGTTAAAAGTGCCCGTTATGCGCCTTATTTGACGGTAAGTATGTAATTCCTTGTTTATGTTATTGCTAATGCCACCTGTCTGACGTAGTCAGATCGAGGCCCACGAAATTCATCATGGCATCGGGCTAGATTGTACGCCTGTGGTTAGCACCATGAAGGTGACCGTATGATTTGGCTCGGTTCCACCCCAATTTTGAGGGAGAACACCCTGGGAGTGGTCAGGGGCCTCCCATCTCCCTTCCCCTTCTACCAACCTTACGAGAGGACTTACGGCTCGACGGCTATTTAAAGTACCCCTAAGCCGCGAAGGCAGTATACATTTACAAACATCCATGTCTTCTCTGGGAATCGAACCCAGGCCCTACGGCTCAGCCGTCAGTGTCGCAAACCATTACACCGGCTGACCTTGTTCATTCAAACACTTAAGAATTTTTAACTCCACTAAAATTTTTAAATTGTCAAACCACGTCCATTTTTACCCGCTAATCCAACTGAATTTTAAAGATGTTTAGTTTTATAAGTACTCGGTTAAAAAAATTTTAAGCTTAACTCTGGTAAAAATGGGCATTAGTGACCCATGAGGTAGTACTAAAAAAAATATGAACAATATTTGACCCATTTCTCAAAAAGGTTCGCCATCCCTGCTGTAGTGCATTATTTTTGTCAAAAATTCAATGTAGGAAGAAGTTACTATGGTGACTGAGAAAAGATGCATCTACAAGGTAAACTTGCACTTTAGAATGACCTAGTATCTTTTATAATCACTTTGATGACGCATATTTAAAATGATTTAGAAGCTGATGAATTTTCAATGTACCCATTCTTAATCACAGAAAGAAAATTTCAGTATTCAACTTTTTTTTTTTGAGAAATATCTCCATTGTTAAGAGAAGGTAATGCATTTTTAAACTGTCGAGGTTCTCATGTAGGCGCAGTTGTAGTAGTTTAAAAAGTGGGTGCCGTTCTCGTCACTTGATCGATGTTTAAAATTACGAGGTCCTTTGCCGATAGCCCTCGTGTAGCATCTTATGTGATGATAAATATGAGAGAGGTTTTTGCTCTTTTCAACTTCGTGTACATTGGTATAAACAGATTTCTTAATTTAACAGTAGTATTAACAATTTCCTCCCATTTTTGTAGGTTTGACATGCGAACTGATGTGCTTTGCTTTAAACTGAATTATTAACTAACATTGTGTGAAGAAATATTAAAACAGTCTAGATGTTTAAATTTATAACAGTGTTTTTAATTCAAGATTGATTTCACTTTTGTTTGAAATTTGATGTAGATTAAAGTTCCTACTTGGAGAGTGGACTTAGCTAACACTTGAAAAATGCAAACTAATAATAATAAAAAAATGAGAGTATTTGCTTCCTCCAATTGTGAATAACTTCCTGTTTAGTGGTTGATATACCGATAGTGACAATAGTAACCTTTACGCATCGCTAGTAGGCCCTTTTCACGTTTAGAGTTTTTCTTGTCGTGCAAATTCTAATGTTTTAATTCTTGTTCAGCATTAAATATTTCTTTGTGTTTCAGCTCTGTTTATCAATCCTGACATAATAAAATTATAAGTCACTAACTTCCATTTATAAGAAACTAAGTCACTTATAATGGACTAAGTACACATCCTGACTTATAATAAAATTATACGCCATTGTGTTAATAATGGTGAAAATTCATGAATGTGATCTGTTAACCCTGCAGCTCATCATTTGTTTTACAAATTATCAAAGTATATTCAAGCTGAACTCGGGATTTGTATTCGAACGCATTATTTCTAAAGCAAAAGGCTCCAGACCTAATGAAATGTCATTTATAAGCCAGATCTCAAATTTTTGCAATTCCAATAGAAGAGATTAAACGAAACGATTTGTGAAGTGTGCAAGACTGGTGAAAATGAAATAAAATCTTGATTTTGTCGTTAAAAACAAAGTTTAACAACACTATCTTATGCACATTAGTATATCGGTAGGTTAGTGCTGATTTAAGCAAGTGATTTAATAAATGGATATGTAGACTTTAATCAATTTTTAATTACTATCAGCGCTCACTCTTGGCTAATATAGATATTAATTCTTTAATTGCATGAAAAAAGCATTTTCTATTATGCAATAAACTACTAAAGATTTAAAACGGAAAATAAAAAAGTATAAGAGACTTTAAACCTGAATTTAATTCGGTTACGGAATTAATCACAAGTTCTCACAGAGGTTTTTGCATTACATAAGTGTGTGTGTAGTTTTTTCCCACTTCTCTGAAGTGCTTAGTTTTATTTTTATCAGTTTTGAACTTTTTTTTATTTCTCTGTGTAAATTAAAGGAAAATAATTGAGTTGAAATTCTTGCGAGCTCAGCATAACAGCACGTGTTCGTTTAGTTGTTTTGCATTTATAAAAGGAAACAAGTGAAGTCGAATGATGGGAATGTTGTGGGAGTATGGAATTTTGCTGAGGGTGGCTTTTTCATCCCCCCCCCTCCTCATCCTTTAATGGCTTTTCAAATGATGGTAACGTATTTTACGAATAAATTTTGTCATGCGCAGTATGGCAAATCAAAGTTTTTCGCGGCATTGCGCATGACTGTTATCAAACGGTTATAGAGTTTAAAAATTTCAGCGGCATTTCTACTGGGAGCATCCGAATTGAGGTTTCACTTAGATTATTGTCTCTTCCGTTTGTTAGAATTTTATAAGATCTTTAGCGTAAGGAATTTTTTTTTTATTTTAGAGAATATATTTATTTATAATGCATAGATAATATATGAATAAAATGAAACGTTTTGTTAGTACTTTTATATCTTTAGTTCATATGGTCCGCTTTAAGATAGACCAATTTATATTTTTAAATGTTTTCCCTCGTTGCTTACAAGTATCTTTGTTCCGCTAAATATTTAAAATTAAAAAATGCTTAATATTTTAATAATTTATATTTATAATGCCCCTGATAATGCATATTTTATCTTGTATAAAAGTTGATGGCAGATATTAATTGGCTGGTAAAAAAAAAATAGTTTCTTGTGTTACTAAAATTATATATGCAAGTCAATTGTATCAAGAAGTAAAATAGTTAATCTATATTTATGAAAAGTATAACCTTTTATTCCTTCTTATTCTTTTATAAGTATAGAAAGAATTATTACTTAACCTTTAAAAAGTTTTACTGTATGAAAAAATTATAAAATGACGATTTTTGAGGATTTCTTTTTTAACGGTGCTTTTCAATAATTTTTAATATTTCAGTTCATAAGTGGAAAAAAAAGCTGTCTAGTTTTGAATCTCTTAGTGTGAAGCTATAAATATCGCAGTGAAAAATAATAGATGCAATATGGTAATTTCTTAATTGTGTGCATGGTGTATAACTTGCTATTTAATTTAGTACTTTTCTTTTTACTTTTTTTAATATGACTATTAAAGATAAGGCAAAGTAGTAAGGGATGTTTGTTCAGAAATAAATGTCTTGTGCTTTTAAATAAGTTACATTCTGGAAATATTTGAATTGTCTGATCTATTAACTTACCTGTTTTGTGAAGTAGCACACATGAATTTTTCAAGGGGGCAGGGTGGAAATTTCACTGTTCTCGTACCATGCTACAATACGCCGCCCAACATATTCTTTTGATTTTGTTCAGTTTGGTAACAGAAAAAATTAATTGTTAGTTACAGTAATTAATAAACTAATTTTTATAACAAATAAATTTTACTTAAAGGATAAGGAGGGGGGGGGGGTCCAGAAACTCTCCTCCTTGCCGGCGCCAATGGTTTTGAACAATTACATTTCTATTGCATTTGTTTTATGCAGTCATAAAACTTCACCTTGCATTAGTTGGCGAGCCATATTGGTTGGCCAAGCTAGCAAGCATTCTTTTTTCATTTTTTAAAATAAAAGACCGTTATTAGTGACCGTTAGGTATGTGCAATTAGTAATTTCCGTTAATTACGTTAGCTTCGGCAACCCAACTATGCACCAGTGGTAAGAACCGCTACTATTTATTTGACGCTTTGCATTATTCAGATAGTACATGCGATGGTCGTTTATTTTTTTCCAGACGAAAGCATGGTTTATATTTTTTTCCCCAATTTTTTGTAAAAAAAAGTGGAAATTATTTGGTGGGGCTTACGGGAAAAAAAGTTAAAATGATGAAGATGCCTTTCGAAAGGAGGAAATAATCCGTATGATGTAAGGTAAGGTAATCGTCTTGGCAAAAGCCGTTTCTGTAATTTTAGAATGTGTTTAATGTCTTTTTAAGAAGCTAAAATTATTCAAGAATTTATTCATAAACTTTTAAAAGTTTAAATTTCTCTCCTTCGAACATCGATTTATTCTTAGAATGTTCTTAATTTTCTATTGTTTTAGTTAAAAAGAAATTTCCATTTTTGTCGTTCGGATATCCGTCTTTTTTTCCTTAGGATTTCCTTAATTTTTTTTCTTTTAGAAGCTGAATATTTCATTAATTTGTTTTTAACGTCTAAAAAATTATTTCCTCCATCGAACTTCGATTCCTTTTTTTCAGAATGTTCTTAAATCCCTACTTTTAAAAGTTAAAAAAAGAATTTTTTTATATTTGATCTTTATATATCAATTTTTACTTTTCGGAATGTCCTTAATTTCCGATTTTTGGAAGCAGAGGTTTTACTGTCAACGGTCTATCAAATTTCGGTTGCGTCCTATTATAGCCCACCCCTGGATGTTTTGTCTCCTATTTTTGAAAAGTTGAATTTTTTATGGAATTGTTCAGTAATTTTTTAAAAGTACCTATTTTTAGAAGCTTAATTTTACTCGAATTAAATCTTTAAGTTCAAATGTTTTCCATTTTTGCCTCTTCGGACAAAATGTCATGCTTTCCCCTGTTTGTCTGAACTCGACTTTGAAAAGCGCTTAGCGCCATTTTGGCGCGAGTTGAAAAAAATCTTTGCTAAGGGGTGGGCTATAATAGAGATTTTTACCTAGGTATTTTTTTGCCAATGGAATAAAAAGGTGGAATTCTTCATTCGGAAGCCACTAAGTTTTGAAAAACATTGTACTAACGAGTATAAATTTTTTTCGTGGAACCCAGACACAATAATTAGAATAACCGCAGCCTAGAAGGTATAACATATTAAAAAAAAATTTTGAAATACTTTTGTTTTAATATATCAAAAGTATAATCAATATTAAAATTTTCAAACTTTACAAAAAATTCAGAACATTTTTCAAAGAGGATCATCAATCTAAAAATAAGTGATTGCCTTATAATAAATTTTATTTGTTTTATTTTAGGTTTTTATAAAGTGATTAATTCCGAAAAGCAAGTGTCAACAGTATTTCCCAAGATGTATGACACTACATCAAAACTTCATACAGGAATGAACCTGATAGATTTGAAGAGATACTGCATTGTTTATAAGTAACATTTCTTTTGCTATGTTGTATAATTGACCATGAAAAATTTTATTGTTTAAATATGCTTATAAAACTAAAAAGTTATTAGTTTAAAGTAAAACCGTTTAATGGCCTTTAAAGAACTATTTTATTGGACTGTATGCAGTACAACAATAGGGCTAATTTGAACAGCCATCTAATGTTCAATTACAGAATTTCATTAACTGGTTATATAGTTCGGGCTGATTTGCTTTGGGGTGTTGTATTGACTAAAAATGGTATGTGGCATTACATGCTTGTACAGATTGAATTTAAATGAAGATAGTACTTTTTTTTTAAGTAGGGAGGTGCTCTGTAAGTATTGCTTTCCAATGTAGTGATGTAAGGTTATGGTTTTATGAAGGTGAGGTAGTTTTTGTTTTGGTGTTTTTTTTTTATTAGTTTGTTTAAAAATGTTTGAACACATATATGAAATTTTGGGTAGTCATTTTCCATATTTGCATGCTGAAATAATGAACGATTTTGTTCCTTTTTGATTAGTAATTGAAAGTTAAATATTTTTTTTATACCATGTGTATAGTGTATTTTAATAACTGAAAAATCTTTCTACTATGACAGTATTAAATATTCATTTATCTTAAAAATTTTATTTTTAAAATTATTTTTCTCAAAGTGCTTTAGAAATATGAAGCATAAAAAGGGGGGGGGAGAAAACTTTTTATATTGAAATTGTAGCAACAGAGCCAAATATATAATTTTAAAATTCATAAACTTGGTCAATACAGAATATGGTTCATGGATTAATTCATATATATTATACATTTTTAAAGTCATATATTATGCACTTAGCAATGCTTTTATTTGAAAAACTAATTTATGAGTGTTTTAAATATACCTGTCTTTAAATATCAACAAGCATTAGGTATGTGTATTATGGTATTTCAAAATGTTCATAAGGTTAAATTTAGGGACTCCTAGTTTACAGTAAATGTTTCCGTGGATTCCGACTATGGAATATTAGTCTTTATCTAATATTTGAAACAAGCTTATGTTTTTATTTATTTGTTGTGTAGAGCCAAGTCTTTAAACTTAATTTTTTCCTTAATTTGTTTTTTGGTCAATTTATAAAAGCATGCTCTTTCCATACTTAGCTACATTTATTTTTAAAGTTAAACAATTAATAGTCTTTTCTTTTAAGGTTGTACAAGATATTCATCTTTTCTGTGATAACCAAGTACATAAACATGTAAGCAGATTTTTTTTTTCCTGTGTGATACTTTTTAGAAACTCTGTTTTAATTGTAGAGAATCTAAGAATAACATGTGTTTAATTATTGAATGAACTGTTACATGTGTATTTATATACGTTCATATGTAGGACATAATTTACTTTTCCAAATCTTGCTACATGAAAAAGTGCTGAATGAATCAAATTTCTTAATTGTAGTTTATTAGTGGAAGGCTTTTATATTTTTTAGAGAAGAAATCAGTTATATGGAGAATAGTTACAATTAAAAAAAAGTTTGCTCGTGATAGCCAAAGACTAATTCTTCTACTTGACCAATTGGTGTTTTTATGCATGGGTAGTGTTTGCCATATCAGCCTCAGCTCTAAAAATTGAATACTTTGATTTAAATAAAGTTCTTTAAGTTGATCATTGGTAATAAAGTTTAGTTTGTAACTGGAAATGTGATGAGTCATTATTTAAAAGTTTGTCTTGAATTTCTCTACTCTCCAGTTCAGTTAATATTTATTCTGTACGCAATCTTATTTGTATTGTTTTAGATTGCTTTCTGCAGTAATAGGGGGTGAGGGTGAGAAATCATGTAGTAAGTCTCATTAAAATATTTTGCCAACATTTAAATAGTTAACAGTATACCCAACGTGTCCCATTTCCATTCTAATTTATTGATACTAAATTGCATTCTTAGAAAGGAACATTGAAACACAGTTCCTAGTGAACAAAACTGCATTTATACTGATTTTAAACAAATCCTTTTTTAACATGAATTTTTATGCTGAAAATCAAAATTTTTTTATTAAGGAATGATAATGTCTTATCTATTTATTGTTTCACTGTGCAATCCCATTTTAAAAAATTTAAATTTTTTTAAATGTATGCCATTCTGTTTAAGTTGCAATTCTAAAGAGAAGATTTATTTATGTGTCTTCATTATTTCATTTTCTATTTTTTGTAACTAAGATTTTTTTTTTAAAGAAAAATTAACTGGAATAAAAATAAGTATTTTTTTGGTAAATAATTGGGAAAGGTGAAACCCTAACTTATCCTGTTTTTTCATTCAGAATTTTTTTAGAATGTCACAGAAAAGGCTTTGTATTATTTTTAATAATAAATTGAAGACAATTTTGGCAAATTTCTATTGTGAATTCAGATTACAGAAACTGAAAACTGTCTGGGTGAATAAATAAAAATCTATAATTTGATCAGTAAAGTTAATGTAATAACTGTGCTTTTTCAGTTTTAAAAAAAAAAAACTTAAGTCTTTTAAACTCAATAGCATTTAGTCTTTGTAAAGCTAAGCCTGTTTATTATTTTTTTAAAAAAATAGTTTTAAGTATTTTGAAAAGTTTTTGTTATAATTGACATTAAATAAGTTATGTGTTACTAACTACAAGGATTAATGTGCTAATTTAAGTAATAAAACTTTTGAACTTCGCTTGTAAGAAATAAATATTTACTGTTGTAATAAATTTCAAAATTGCAATAGAAGGTTTTCACCAGATTAAACTTTTCCTAAAAAAGTCTTACTTATAAATATGAATTTTTTATTATTATGGGAATGAGAGAATTTTCATTGACAACTCTTATAATTTTATTACGTCTAGGTTAGTGGTGGCAAATCTTTACAGATTAGCATACAATTTTTTCGAAAGAAATATTAAATGTGCTATAGACGTGCCATAAAATGATTTTTAATTGTGGTAATTGGGAGAATAATAAAACAAAATACTATAAACACTCGAAACTCTTTATTTAGTACAATAAAATGCATTCTACATTGTATAGTAGTAAATGTTTCTGTTACACATGTGATTAAATTTAAGTAACACTACTGTTGATGATTAGATGACAAATCGTAGGATTCTAAGATATTACTTTTAGCAGAATGAGTGCTGATTTGGAATCATATGAAAGTTTTAAGCAACTGTTAAATGTTATTCATCTCTGAAAATGACTCACACTTATAAAGTTACTTATTTGTTGCTAGGGTAAATTCCTATTATAGCCCACCCCTTGGCGAAAATTTTTTTAAAGTCGCGCCAAAGTGGCGCCAAGCGCGTTTTTCAAAGTCGAGTTCAGGCCAACTGGGAAAAACATGGCGTCTTGTCCGAAGGAGCAAAAATGGAAAACATTAGAGCTTTAAGAAAATATACGAGCTTCTGAAAATAATAGGTACTTTTTTAACTTTTCGAACAATTCCATGAAAAATTAACTTTTCAAAAGTAGGAAACGGAGAACATTCCGGGGAAAAAAAGGCAACGAAAGAGAAATTTTACAGACGTTAATAAAGCAAATTCAGCAAAATCTCGGCTTCTAAAAATCGGAAATGAAGAGCATTCTAATAGGTAAAAATTGAGATCTAAAGATCAAAATCGAAAAATTCTTTTTTTAAATTTTGAAAAGTAGAAATTTAAGAACATTACGAAAAGAAGGAATCGAAGTTCCATTGAGGAAAACAATTTTTTAGACGTTCAAGAACAAATTAATGAAAGATTCAGCTTCTAAAAGCAGGGGGAAAAAATTAAGGACAAAAAAAAAACGGATATCGGAACCACAAAAATCGAAATTTCTTTTTTAACTGCAAAAAAGTAGAAAATTAAGAGTTTAAAAAAATAAATAAGAACAAATTAATGAAAGATTTAGCTTCTAAAAGCAGAAAATTAATGGCATCGTAAAAAAAAAAGACGGATATCCGAACGACAAAAACGGAAAATTGCTTTTCAACTGTTGAAAAATAGAAAATTAAGAACATTCTAAAAAGAATAAATCGATATTCGAAGCAGAAAAATTATTAACTTTTAAAACTTTATGAACAAAATACTGAAAATTTAGCTTCTTAAAAAGACAAACACATTCTAAAATTACTGTAACGGCTTTTGCCAAACCACATACCTTTCCTTACATCATGGGGATTTTTTCCTCCTTTCGAACGGCATCTTCATAATTTTAACTATTTTTTCCAAAAGCTCCATCCAATAATTACCACCTTTTTTACAAAAAATTGAAAAAAATATATATATATATAAATAAACCTTGCTTTCGTCTAGAAAACAATAACCGGCAATCGCACGTACTAGCGGAGTAACCGCAAAGCATCAAATAGTAACGGTCCTTACTACTCGTGCATAGTTAGTAGGGTTGCCGAAACCAACGTAATTAACGGAAATTACTTGTTGAAGACACCTAACGGTCACTAAAAATGGTCTTTAATTTTGAAAAATTAAAAAAAGAAGGGTTGCAAGCTTGGTGAACTTATCGCTCAACTTGGAGACAAAAAAGGCTCAACTTGACGACAAAAAAAGCACAAAATCCAGGGGTGGGCTATAATAGGACGCAACCGTTGCTAGAGTTTTCTAAGAAGGAATCAGGTGGTGGTGAGCTGTCTTGCTGTTATTTAGGTTCTGGTGAAGACATAACATTTAAATGAAAGTGATTGCGACAGATCTGAAGAAAGTTAAGTTGATCTTGATAATATTCCAGGAAATCCTAGTATATATGCCGCTAGAGATACCAAATAACAGTAATGTTCCTGGAAAATTTGTTGCTCGAAAGGTTTTGCAACGAATGAAAGGTCTAGCAAGCTTCGAAAAACACGTGAAAGTCAGTTTTTTAAAATATGGAGGGGCGTAATACATGAAAACTATGTGAAATAACGTCAATTTTAAGGATAATTGAAATCCCAGCATTCCAGTGTTAATCTTATTAAGAATTGTGTTTGTTTCAAAATACTTTTCATACACTTAAGTATATTTCTCGAACTTATTTTTTTCAATGCATTCTAACATGCTTTTATAAGGTTTCTCGTTACTACATTCCCCCATAAGTGAAACATTTTCAAATTTAGCCCTGAAAATACAGATGTTAGTTTGCAGGTTTCATGTTTTAAGGTACTGAGCTTATCACTATAAAGACTGAGTATGCTGAAAATTTATCTGAAATGTAATGTAGGAGAAAATTATAATCATTTACATTTAAAGCACATATAAAGAAACTTGTGAGTGAAAAGTATTTTGCATTATTGTTCAAATTATTTTTTAAAGTCCCTGATAACCATTTATTGATTTATGTAATCAGAATACAAATAATGAGAAACAAAGTTAAATGCTCTGAACACTAGGAATGTACTATTAGAAAATGACAACTTTAAACGTCTTATAAAATGTATGTAGCATTGTATATCAGAGAGATTTTAAGTAATGGTTTGATTTTCTTAATTGCGAAGCAGTTTCCCCCCCCCCCCCCTCCTAAACATGATGGTCTCTAATGATGTCTATGAGGGATAAAGGCCTTGATAGAGATAAAAGTCATTATGGGAGTGAAAACATTGATTTATTTTAGTAATTGTCCAGATTACGATACCTACTACTAAAGTTCATTTTAACTTATTAGTCTTCAGGTTTAAGTATTAATGTTTCAAATATCATTAGTTTGCTACTTTTGTCTCTGTTTAATTATGCTACTAATTTTTTTAGTTATGTAAAGGAATTCATCGCATCTAAAGGAATCAAATTCATTCTACTTCTCAAGTTCTACTGTAGACCAGGTAAGATTTTTGGGATAAATCTGTCTGCATGTGCTGTTTTACAAAGATTAAATTTTATTTGAATGCAATGGCCACTTGTTTAATACAACATTCATTTATTTACTAAAGCTATATGCTTTTTATATCTTTTTGTTTACGAAATTAACATTGCCTTTTTCGTCATTGTCATTTCAGTATTGCATATGAAACTAAAGAGTTTGATGTTGAATTAATAATCTTAGAGGCAGAAATTCATTTCTCAACTAACATTAATTTTCTCCTTTTTTGAGGTTTTGCACTTAAATTTAAATAATTTGATTTAAAAAGTACTGCCTGTTTAAAATATACTCACTAGTTTTATTTTCGCACTATAACAGTAAAAGTAATTGAAATTTTCACTGCTTAATTTACCTTAGAATTTTTTTAAAATGCTGTCATTAATAGTAATTTTTTTTAATTAAATTACTTTCAATGTGTATTCAGACAGATTCTTAGCTATTTCATTTCAATTGGTATCCTATATTGATTTTTTATAATCAATTCATACTGCTTGAGTTTTATGTTATCAGTATCTAATGAAACCAAGGTGTGTTCAGGAAGCATTCAACTTTGATTTATAATATAAACAATACTTTGTTCAGAAACTATTTGATGCAATATTTCCTCTGAAATAATTCCCTGTTGCTGCCACTAAGTATTTAAAAAAATTTTGTACTTGTTGGGAGTAAGATAAGAAATATCCTTTTTACTTGCATTTGGACTTTCGAACCATCACATCTTATGTTTGTCTTAATGCTGGACATAATTAAGTGCGGCTGCATTTTAAAAGTTTTTGTTTAAATAAGAAATAAAATTGTACTCCTGTACTTTCTCCGTTATACTTTGTGTATGCATTAGAGTTGCCCTATTTTGTACCAAATCATTAACCCAGACTTAATTTTTTATGAGTTAAAAATTATTCCAGTATCTTTGTGCACTCCTTGTGTTTACACATTTCCTTCATAAGTTTCTGCAGTTGTTTTAGCAATTCTTCCAAACAGAGTTGTTTAAGTAATTCTCTGTAACAGAGATCATATATTTATGACTGTTTTTATTAGTTATTGTATATACAAACATAAAGAATATCTTATTAGATAATAAAAGCAATGTTAAAAAGTTTTAATTACTATGAAATTCTATTGATCATGCCAGGTTTTAGTGCATTGCCTGTTTGTGGTCCCTATAACTGCTAAATACCTAAAGTATTGTTAACATACCTACAGATTTCTTATCATGTGTTACACACTTTGATTTCTTGTTTAAACTTTGTTTGTTTTCTTGTATTGCATATCTTGATTTTATGTTTATTTGTGTTATACACTTCGAATTTTTTTCCCAACTATATACTTGCTGCCAAAAATAAAGCACAAAGCAGATGTAATGTAAAATAAATTTAACATTGATGAATACAAAATACTATGTAAAAGAATGTAGTTGATCAGTTTTCTAAAAATGAGATCCACTTCTATTATCAGTGAATCCTTATTTTTTATGCACAATAACATAATGCTTGTTGAAATTACTGGAGCACCACAGCATGATACCAATTTGTTTAACATTTATGCTCATGCTGTTCTAACAGCATTATGGCCTGAATTTTTGTTTTGTTTGCTTCATTTCCTCTGTAAAAGTTCAATAACTTTCAAATCATGAAGTGTTAAAAATATTCTTAAATTGCTGGACGAAATTCCGAATTCTGGGGGGGGGGGATTATGAATGTGCTGAATTTAAAAATGAATAATAGATAAAGGGGAGACCAAGTTTCTCAGTTGAGACCACAAGTCATCTTGATCAACTTCATTTCAAAATTCAAATCGAAAATCATGTTACAACTATTTTGTTGTCGCTTGCCAAAAATAAGTGGGGAAAAAAAACTTACCACACTTTGAAAGTTGTGGATATGTAGCTATAGACCGAAGATTTTCTGATTTGAGATGTCTTACAATTTCAGTTTTACTTGACCTCTATCAATCGATATTGAAAATGTTGATGAAAGCTTACAAATGCACTTAATTGAAATCTAATGTAATTATTTGTTGAAGCCAAAATCTGTGGGAAATGGAATTCTAAATTTTAATACGTTATTCTAAGTTGATAAGTTTCCTAAAATTTATTGTTATGCGAATAATAATTCGATGCACAGGATTTTATCATTTATAAAAAAAATAATAAAGATTAGGATAGGTCAAGGTTAACCAATCGACATTAATCATCAATTTTATAAAATTGCATCATCTCAATATTTTTAATGATTTTTGCTTTGTGGGAAAAAACAATGTGAAATATTTTCTAAAAAGTAATGTTAAAATGAATTTCTTATATTAAATATTATTATTTTAGTAAAGAATGTAAACAATTTACAGTTTCAGTTTTAAAAAAGGCATGAAAACTTAAAACGATACATATGTATAATATGCAATAGAGTAATATAAATGCATAATACATTTAATTTTTTTTTTTTTTTTTTAACGAAATCATTTGGCTGAAACATAATAAAGTAGACTGGCCTATAATATCGAATGAGTTAGACATGTCTGGTCTAAATCTTGAGTTGCATTTAAAAATTTCCTTCACAAAATCAAGGGCAATGTGAATACCAAAGAGATTCCTGAAGTGGGGAAGAGTGGCTCTTTTTTTTTTCCTTCAAGATTACAATTAGGGTAGTATAAGTCATTTAAAATATATTTGAAATTCACCTCACAGAGGTGATGATAGTTTTGCTAAGCTCTTCTGTACTTGCTACTTTTGCTTACAGTTTGAAATGCAAAATTAGTATTAACTTCTAAATGAGATCAATTTGTAATGATCTGCTGAGTGGGGAGAAGATTATCTTAAATTTTGGCTTTGACTTTACTAGTCTACTATGCCAGTAATGTTCTTGTAATAGTGATTCCTCTTTGCATAGATGTTAATGTGCTTCCTGGTCAAAAAATTAGGGCAGTTGTTCTTAACCATCTATTGAAGTGTCCAGCCCCCCCCCCTCGACTCCGAACATATGCTTGAGTGATTTAAATGGTCCTAATAATCCTACACATACATTTTTTTAGCACTTGTTTTCTCTTTAAAAAAACAGTTAACATAGATTTAAAAATATATTCTCAAAATTCTAATTTTAAATAAATTTACTTAATTGTAGGAATTAAAATTAATAGTTAAGATCAATTACAAATATTTAATTTTCCCACGGGGCCTTTAATAGTCTGTAAAAGAATGAAATCTGAACATAAAGCCTTAGGACACCCTATAAATGTGCTGGAGACGCAAAGGAATTGCGGATCAGAGTTTAAGAACTGCTCAGTAGGGAGTTTGAAAAAAGAAAGGGCCGTATTCAATAAAACAATTTTTTAAATTGAATGTTTTTAAGATTTACAAGGGAAGGATGTCGAGGGTAGAAGGTCTACCATTCTTGTATCATTACCCCAATACGCAGCCAGACATATTTTTGATTTTTTTCTAATGTCGGAACAAAAAACAGAAACAAATAAATTACTGAATAAATAATTAACATTAATAATAAAAAAAAATTATTAATATCAAATACTTTATAACATTTTACATACTATATACATGGGACTAAAAAGAATTTTAAGAAAATGGCTATGAGCGGGAGGATTCGGACAGGTGGGCCCCTCCCTCACCTTTGTGTGCGTTATTAACACTGGGTGAACCGCACTCTGGAAAAATCTGCCCATGACTGTTCTAGATGTATTTATTGCCATACTATTTGTGGTGCACTGTTTTTGGCACGTTTTTCATGTAGTGGAACAAAAGTGCTGTTGGGACGCAAATTTCGTCTTCGTTCATTATTTTGTGGTACCTTTATTTATTTGTATAGATTTAAAAAACAATATTTTTCCTTTTGTTAAAAATATTTTAAGGGGGTTCACCCATGTGATAGGTTCAAAAATTTTGTTTTTCATAAATTGCTTTTTTAACCTGTCTAGAAGTCTAGGCTACGGTGGTAAAGTGATTTTTAGCGCGTTTTTCACGTAGTGGAACAAAAGCGCTATTAGGACGCAATTTTCGTCTTCGTTCTATATTTTGTCGTACCTTTTTTTAGCCAATAAGCAACCAATTGACCTCGGGTTTTCGGCATTTGTGCCCTAGATGAGCCGAATCCTATTTAAATTTAATCATTTTTAAATTAATTTTTTTTAAAGTATAGTACACTACTATCTGTTAGTAAAAAGTTCATTAGTTGCATTATTGTAAAATACAACATGTGAAAAATGCGCTAAAATTACTTGGCCATGCCAATAATTGATATCTTGTTTCTTTTCACATTTCTGTATGGACACAGATCTGACAGTACGGGGTACGAAAATCACAAACGACCCTTTAAAGAGTTAATTAAAAAGCAAACATTTTCCCTGACTGACAAAAATTTCGTGAAATACTTTATGGAATTTTTACTTTTAGAATTTATATTTTACCACCAGAATGCTAGTGCTCAGTATACCCTGCCATTTATGTGTGCATGCAATAGAATTACTTGTATATCACAACATTTAATTGAGTAATTAATATTAATCAGCAATGACACTGAATACCATTAAACTTTAAGAATACTAACTAATTATGGTTTCCTCTTTTATATATTTCTGGGTAGGTAAACAACTAATGACATACATAACATTTGATTACATAATTCAATCTCTAAAGTACGAATAGTTATCAGGAAAGTTACATCTTACTCTGTGCTTAAGTTTTGGATGAGTCTCCATCTACTATATTATTGTTGTTTACATGTGCCATACACTAAAATTTACATAAACACTTATTTTGTATTTGTTGTTTACTATTGTTATATACAAGTGTCAATACTATTGTTATTTAAATGTGTCTTTCTGTTATTTACATGTATTAATGTGTTTACATAAACACTATTGTTGTTTGCATGAGTTGTACACTTGTTATTTACATGTGTTGTACACTATTGTTATTTACATGTGTGTACACTTATTTAAATGTTCAAAAATACTTACAAAACACTTATTTGTATGTTTCCTACATACTAATGTTTTTATTTTCAATTCATCCCATCATATTGTCTGGTTTTTGTTATTGCTGCTTATTCTTGCTTGACAATGGCAAGCTACTGTTTTACTCTGGGGTTATAAATTTATCAAAAATTTAATCCAAGTGAAAATTAAGACTCACCTTATTGTTAAAATGCGTGAATGTCATTTTATTGAGTGGTGGGCTTAAACCCCCTTAAGGCACTGAAGACCTGTATTGTGTATTGAGGTTAAATTTGAGATTGATTGCATCTTTCTAGAATATAAGGTCTTGACATGGAAAAATTCTACTATCCTGCTTGTTTGAACCAAAGCTTTCTGTAAATCTTTGTGCTTGGATGTATTTGCCTGTTTTCGCTCGATCTCACTCCACTCAAACATTTCGTTAACTTGCTCCCTTTTTAAATTATAGTATATAATGCAGAGTTAGCAATACAAAATACTGAACAATTTTTGTTTTTGCTCAACATCCTTTAGAACAGGGGTGGGACACCCTTTAGTTGTGGCTTGCCAAACCAATCTTCTCATATGATCCAATGTGCCACACTGTAGGACATTTTTGAAACATTGGTTTCGGCAATAATGCATAAAGATTTACGGAATAGAGGTGAATAATATAGGTTTACAGTTTTTTTAAGTCTTAATTTTGCCTAACCTTATAGAAATTAACATAAAAAGAGACTGCATAACATGTATTTATTTCTTTAAAAGAAATTAATTAAAATTGTGAATATATTAGGTACTTTTAAACATATCTATGAAAATAAAAAATTTTAAAAAAAATAAAGATTTTAATGAGAAACTGGTTTTTAAACCATAACTTTCATATTACAAAATCTAAGGTATATTTTGTTACTTTCATTTTGACTCAATTCTAAGCGTTATATTGTTAAATACTATCTTTGCAGACTCGAAATATTTGTAAAATGAAAGATTTTTTTGCTTATATGTGTAAAACCGTAAGCGAAAAGCAGAATACATGAGATTTTCCCCTCTTCAAACAATTAAATGTCTCCAGCAATGATTCTATATAATTAACAAAAAAAAGTTATACATTTATCTTTAAGATCTTCCGTAATTCTGAAGATGATAGTGATGCTGCCATTAGAAATTGAACAACTGCAATTAACTCAAAAATTCACAAATTTGTAGTGTAGTGCAGAGTGCCACTGAGAATTGTACTGTGTGCCTAGGTTGCTAACCCCTACTTTATAAGCTCCATCTTCATTTTAGGCACAATAGTAGCCTGCTTTCCCCGGAATTCTTTGGCATTGTGTTCACAGAAAAGTTCTTCAAAAATAAAATTTTAAAAAACATTAGCTAAACTCACACTGTTATGACTTCAAAGTCAACTAATGAGAAATGTTGTTTTTCTGTGACATTTTGGAGGATGAAAATATCTTAACTCTCAGCGTTATGAACATATAATCCTACCTGACTATAGATGCTTTGAAAAAAATGTGTGAGCTGTATGTTTACAAAATCATTACCCCCTTTTGTACTGTCTCCCTGTAGACTCGTATTCTGTTCATATGTTCGAAAGTACGAACTATGTAACTGAGTTTTTTGAGCCAATCTTCATTGATGAATGAGCATGCAGATGTATGTTTCTTTTCCACAAAAAATATGTAAACTTAGTTTCTCAAATCGAAAATACTTCACAATATTTTGCCTCATAAGAGACATTTGATTTTGGAATGAAATAATATTTCATTCCTATTTTTAATTTATTCACTGTGTTTTTTAATGTAAATAGTTACAATAAAAGCATCTTTTACAATCTTGTGCAATTTCATCCATTTTTTTTTTAAAATTAGAACTAGCTAATGAGTCATGCAATGGTTGAATACTGTATAGAGAGCAATTTCCTTAACCCTCTTAGTCCTTTGTTTCTACGTGTTAGAGCTTTAGCATGATTACTTGCAAAGTGTGACACAGCGAGTAATGGTTAGGTAATTTTCTTCAAAATATATATTATAGCATTGAATATTTTCTCTATCTTTGCTCACTCTTCTAACATTTTTCAACATGGACATTATGCTACGTCTTCAAAAATGTTTCTCACATGAACAATTCATTTTAGTTATCCCAGTAGTTTTGTCAGGTGATGGAGCAAACATAGAAGAGTTTTGTATTCCATATTATAATTGGTAACAAAACTGATTCTACATTATGTGATAGTGTTTAAAATTCGGCAAGAAAAGGTATCTCTCGATGATCTGAAATTGTTTTTAAATCATTACTTTATTTTTCTCTGTGCATAATTGATATAATTTAAATTTCTGAAGGAAGAAGGAAGGTTTCTCCAATTGTATGTAGTTTCTAATTTTAACCTATTAAGTATGAAACTTCTAAGGATGCCCCTAAAGCTTTCTCGGCAATTGTTGAGTACAGTTTGATTTTTCATACATTTAGTAGGTCTTTTAAAAAAATGTTTTATTTATTTGAAAATTCTTTGTTTAGTTTCCCTATGTCTTTTTAATTTGGCAGGCTTACGATTTTCAATTGCTTATTTTTCGAGCACTAAACAATCGCAAAACTGCCTTCCCAATTAAGAATGCAAAATGTAAATCTGTATTTAATAAACTCTTCATATGTTATAAATTTTTTTTTATGTAAGGGGTGAAAAAAATTTCCATAAATTGCTTCCTTAAAATGTCTAGAATACAGTGGTAAAGTTATTTTTTAAAAATTCAAAGTCATTATAAAGAAGCAAGTGTTAGAAGAGCAGCTGTTCGAACCCGCAATCTTAGGCTTAGAAAGCAGGTATACATGCTACCTCTAAGCTATCTGAGCCAAAAGTTTTTTCAAACGACGGAAACTATTTTGAATTGATGAAACTTTTGATTCTAAATGTCTTTACATGCATTTTTCTCTTTAACTGATCCCCCCCCCCTTAATATTAACAGCATTTTAAAATTCATCTTAAAGTTCTCACGTTAATTATCTGAAATTTTGAATCAAGGTTTGGTATTATAGAATGCATATTCAAATTACGTGAAAGTAGTGTTTTTACCTTTTTTTTTTTTTTTTTACTGTTGGTTTTCTCTGCAGTAAATGAGAATTTTTTTAAAAATTTTAATTTTTGTGACCAGTTATAAATATAAATTGTTTAATGTAAATCATTCTTAGTTAAAACTTTGATTTAAACTGTAGATGTTTGAATATTATTTAACGACTTGTAATGTGCAAATAATTCAAATTTATATATCTGAAGTTGTTATTTTAGAAAAAGATACAGAGAAAGGAACTTTTTTGCAGTTTTATAAATTTAAATTACTGTCACACAGAAACTTTAAAAAAACTGTTGTTAGAATTATTCAGATACCTTAAAGAAAAACCAAAATTGAAATAGTAAATGCATATGTATGTGTGTGGTTTCTATTATAATACCCAAGAAATTAATCATAATTTTATTTAATAAATTGACCATTTGAATCACTCATAATGTATTTATTTTTAATGGAAATATGTGTTTGCTGTATGATGATATTTTTCTTAGTTGTAAATTTGATTTTCTTTAAAACCTAAAAATCTTGCCTTTTTCCCCCTCATTTTTTCTCTCATTCGTAATTTTAATCCTTATGAGATGGTTTACTCTCAAGTTGTCGTAATATTAATTCTGCAACAATTTATTATAGTTGCCTAGTCAGTATCTACTCTATTAAAATTCGAAGGTAAACAAACGTGTATGTACCTATGTGCATCTATCTTCTCACTTAACCGCATGACGCAGAAACTTGCAGAAGGTACCAAAAGATCGGGAATGATCCGAGGAAGCCATTTTGACCATTTATATTCTGATATTGTAGTTGGTTAAAAAGATTTTAATTAAAAGCCTTAAATTGCCGAATTGTTTTACTCCTGTGGGTTACTTACTTTGCTAAACTTCAAGTCTGTTTCGGCCGAACGGAAATCCAAACTTTTTCGGCCAAACTAAAATAGGCATTCAATTTTTACCTTTGAAATCAGACAAAAAGTAATTAAAGAATCGGAAAGATCATTTATTTTGCCACGGTACGGTATAATTGTTTTTACACAATGATTTTTTTTATTTTTTACGATTTGTTTTAAAAATGCGTTTTTATGAAAATTATTTCTAAATTGTTGCATATGAACTTATTTTCATGTTATTAAAGAGATATTTCTTACTAAAATATTTCATACTTTTTTCTTTTCGAATCAGTCATTTAAAAAAGAAAATGCAAAAAACTTTTCTTTTCTTGTTTTTTTTTTAAAAATACTCAACATTATAATTAAACATTGAATAATTTTGTTGTTTAATTAATTATTTTATGAAACTTTTTTGCTGTGCGTTGAAAATATTGTCCGTAGTCTGTACGAAAATTGTAAAAATTGCTTAAAAGTTACAGATTTTGAAGTTTTTGTGTTTTTTGTCTGGGGGGGGGGTACACTTCTTACAAGAATAGATTTTTTTTTAAACATTTATAAACCCTGTGCACCACGCAATGTATATCACGGGGGCATACAACACAGACAGAAGAAAGGATTACAACAAAAACATCCATGCTTCTCTGGGATTCGAACCCAGTCCCTACGGCACGCAGTCAGCTTCACTGACCACTATACCGGATGGGCGGTAATAGATAGATTAAACAGTTTTTTGTTTTTAAATTTTTTATTTAAAAATTAGCGTGGTTTCTAATCGAGATGTGAATTCGAAACATGAACTTAAAAATTAGCCCTGAAAGGAGAAAAAACTGTAATAAAAACGCAGATTTTACGGATAGGCCAATATTGGTGTCAAAAGTCGGTTTCGTCCCAGATGTGTGACTTTTCTCTTTTCCCTGTCCAAATCACCTTGTGCATGGGTTACCCAGGATATGGGTTGTCAATAACATATCAAAAGTCTAAAAATTTGGTGAGCAAAAAAAAAGTGCACGTGAAAAGTCCCTCCCCTCAATTTTTGTACATATCTTTAATTTAATTATGAATGTATTACATTATTTTATAAAAGAAGTAAGTATTAGCTAGAAACTTAATCACTTTTATACCGATATCATTATTTCAAATAAGTTTATTTGCAATATATTTAAATGTATCACTTTGAAATAATATTTTCTGTGTAAATCGTATTTTTCAATTACTATGTAAATATTCCTGTATATCCCTTCTTCAATTTAAAATTACTTTCAATTTAAACCTTCCATTCCTGATCAAAGCCTACTCTCCCCTTCTACTATCGGTCATCATAGCTTTGTGGTTAGGACGACTGATTCATAACAAATAGCCCTGAAATTGATTCCAAGAAACTCAATTTTTTCGTTTCCACTTATTTTCCCACGTAAATTAATTTTATTGTTAAAAACTTATTTTTAACATGCTCCCTTATTATTATATTAAGGTATCCGACTGGTTGCGACAATTTTTTTTTAAAAGAAAA